>ML284235.1:96776-138921 GCA_005239495.1 Nicotiana undulata
CCCCCCCCCCCCCCCTCCAAAAAATATAAAAATAGAGAGAGGGGGAAAATCAACCAGACAAATATGCACGAAACACCTATGATTAAAATTCTTTACCTAAATTTGGAAGCTTTTAATGCTACCTATGTCATAGGAAACTATCTGAACCGTCCTATAACAACAATGTGTAGGAAAAATAATTAAAATATTAGTTGAATATTCCAACAATTCTTTGTCAGCAGTTCAGTTGGTTTTACCTTCAAAGTATTTGTTAGATCCATCCAAATTTGTACACATTAGCTTTGAGGAGTAACTTAAGTTGGTTATAATTACATTATAGTCTGTTTGCCAGGACCTAAAAAGACAAGTGTTATGCGGAAGCTAGTAAAGAAAATCTTGAACGACAATAGATAATAAAAGAGAAATATACCAAAAGAGACACAAATATTTAACGTGGTTCGGTCAATTGACCTACATCCACGGTCGGATATGAGCAATCCACTATATAAAAAGAGAGTACAAATATCGAGAGAACAATCTCACGAAAAGGTAAACACAAGTGACACACCAACACTTGTCCTGTAAAGTTCTCCTCCTAAACAAGACACTCAAACCCCATATGGCTACATGATGCTACTGAATGAGAAGGAATGATCCCCAATTTATAGAAATCCAAATATATTCCTACAAGAAAATTGACTAGCCAAACATGGAAGAATTATAATTTTCTTCTACAAAAAGGAAAACCCAATTATGGTAAATATATTTTCCTTTACTTCAAGAAATAAAAAACTAAATATGGTAAGAAAATCAGGACTACCCCTAACAATTCTCCCCCTTGGTCTAAATTTTCTGACAAAATAAATCTGATCCACCTTCTTCACATAGCCTTCAACTGGTCATATCTCCAAATCTCCACCACAAAGTTTGTCTCAACGTGCGAGCACTCCGGTCAAATTTCTCAGACAAAAATCATGATTACCATCTAATATATTGCAACTAGAACTGAACCCGCCAAGATGAACTTGTCTTGAACCTCGCTCTGATACCACTTGTTATGACCGAAAAATAACCAGGTGTCATGACAAGTGGTATCAGAGCGAGGTTCAAGACAGGTTCATCTTGGCGGGTTCAATTCTAGTTGCAACCTATTTGATGGTAATCATGATTTTTATTTGAAAAATTTGACCGAAGTGCTACACACGTTAAGATAAACTTTGTGGTGGAGATTTGGACATGCAACCTGTTGAAAGCTATGTGAACATGCCCATGTTGTCCAGCCAAAGGTCTAATGGCCTAATCCTGTTATCTTTTGGTTTCCATTCCTATTCGGAATGAGATTCGATTTTTATTCCTATTTAGAGTTGGTTTTGGTTTTAAGAGAAAGCACCACTCATTATCTATAAATAGGACAACCTTGGAGAATTGTTCCATGCACATTGGTACAAGTCTTTGAAAGACTTAATCACATAAGAGTGGTTTTTGAGAGAGCTTTCATTAAGAGAGAAGAGAGAAAAAAATATTCGGTTTGCTGCAGATTTAATTCCGACCAGTCAACTTCAAATCCTGTTTACCGACTCGCTAACCGTTGGATCGAGCCGAAAGTTTGACTGAGTGTTCGTAACATCATGATCTTTGATTTCAAAGGTGGAGATTGGATTTTGAGGTTTGTAGCATCTGATTTCGAACTTCGAATAGTAGCTCTAGTTTTGTGACTTCTCCTCATTTTCAATTGATTTGTTGTTGCTATTGTTGCTCAGGGTTTGGCACTTGTTGTGTAGCCAATTAGAAGAAATTTTGTAACCCTATTATTATTATAGTGGAGTTTTTCGAATCTTTGTGATCTCGTGGTTTTTACCTTCGTTTTGAAGGATTTTCCACGTTAAAATTTGGTGTTCTTTATCTTCTAATTTTCGGGTTTGCCTCTTGCTCGACATAACAATGATATGAGATCATTGGTTTTTTATCCGGATTGTTATGGAATGGAGGCGAATATGAGCAAGATGATATATTTAAATGGGAGAAATTATAATGTTTGGAGAAGCAAGATGAAAGATTTGTTGTTCGTGAAGAAGATGCATCTACCCGTTTTTGCAAATCATAAACCCAAGACTATATCTGATGAAGATTGGTATTTCAAGCACCAACAAGTATGCGGATATATACGACAATGGGTTGAAGATAATGTTCCTAACCATATTGTGAATGAGACACATGGTATATCATTGTGGGAAAAACTAGAGACTCTTTATGCTTCAAAAACTAGGAAAAACAAGTTACTTGCTACAGAAATTGATGACCTTTAAATACGAGGAAGGCAACCCTATCCTTGGGCGTCTTTGATCAACTATCTAGAATGGGAGTTAATTTTGATGATGATATACAAGGACTTTGGCTTCTTAATACTTTGCCAGAATCTTGAGAAACTCTTCGTGTTTCTTTGACAAATTCAGCTTCTAGAGGTAAGATGACCATGGAATATGCCAAGAGTGGTGAGTTAAACGAGAAAGTAAGGAAAAATCTCAGGGTTCATCCTCATAAGAAGATATCTTGGTTATAGAAGACCAGGGGAGAGATAGAACAAGAGGCTCGAGGAATAGAGGTAAAAGTAGAAGTAAATCAAGGTCCAAATACCATAATATTACATGTAACCATTGTGGCAAGAAAGGACACATCAAAAGGTTTTGCCACAAGTTGAAGCAAGACACTAGAGAAGGAAAGAAAGTTGAAAATAACGAGAGCAATGTTACTGCTATTGTTCGAGATGACCTTGTTTTTGCTTATGATGAAAACGACATCCATTTGGTATCCCATGAAATGAGCTGGATAGTAGATTCTGGCGCTACCTCAGATGTCACACCAAGAAAAGACTTTTTCTCATCTTATACTCCTGTTGATTCTAGAGTGTTAAAGATGGGCACTGCCAGTGAAGTTAAGGTGTTTGGTGTCAGCACAATTTGTTTGAAAACTCATAATGGTCCAACGTTAGTTCTTCAAGATGTCAAGCATGCTCCATACTTTCCTTTCAATTTGATCTTCGCAAGAAGATTAGACAATGAAGGTTACCATAATGCCCTCTTTAATGGACAATGGAAGCTCACTAGGGGCTCGTTAGTAGTGGATCGATGAGTCAAGTCTGGTCATTTATATATGACGCAGATCTCTATTCTTAGTGAATCCATAAATCTGGTGAAAAGTGACACTTTATCAGTATTGAGGCACATAAAATTTAGTCATATGAGTGAGAGGGGGATTACGTGTTTGGCTAAGAAAAGTTTGCTTTCTGGAGTGAAATAAGCAAAGCTGAAAAGGTGTGTCCATCTTTTAGATGGAAAACAAAAAGGGTTTCCTTTCATAGCCATACTTCCTCAAGAAAGCATGATTTATTGGAGCTAGTACACTCTGATCTGTGAGGTCCTTTTATAGTAAAGTCAAAAGGTGGTGCACTTTACTTTGTGACCTTCATTGATGATCATTCTTGTAAGCTCTGGGTGTATCCTTTAAAATCTAAAGATCAATCACTTGTCGTGTTTAAGGAATTTCAGGCCTTAGCTGAGAGACAGACGGGGAAGAAATTAAAATGTATTCGCACTAATAATGGTGGTGAATATTGTGGTCCCTTTGATAACTATTGCAAGGAACAAGGAATTAGTCATTAGAAAACTCCGCCCAAGACGCCTCTATTGAATGGTTTGGCAGAGAGGATGAATAGAACTCTAGTTGAAAGAATTAAATGCCTTCTTTCATAGGCTAAACTTCCAAATACATTTTGGGGGGAGCAATTAACACTGTTGCATATGTTATCGATTTGTCTCTTGCTGTTGCTTTGGATGGTGATGTCCCAAACATAATTTGGTTTACCAAAGATGTTTGTTATGATCACATGAGAGTTTTTGGGTGTAAAGCTTGTGTGCATTTTCCTAAAGATGAGAGATCGAAATTGGATGTCAAAACAAAGCAGTGTATCTTTATCAGTTATGGACAAGATGAGTTCGGGTATCGTTTTTATGATCCCGTTGACAATAAAATTATTAGACGTCGTGATGTAATATTCTTTGAAGACCAGACTATTGAAGATATTGACAAAGCTGAGAAGATAAATTCTCAGAGTAATGAGAGCTTAGTTGATATTGATCAAGTTTCAATTGCTAAGACACTTATTGCACATGAAGGAACCCATAATGAAGATAATGATCAAGATCAAAGTAATCATCATGGCGGAGATGTTATGGATGATCCAGTTGATGAAGTTGTGGTTGATCAGCAACCAATTCCTGCTCAGGTAACTACTTCGAATGCTCCTGAAACCTCTCTTAGAAAATCTACAAGGGAGAAGCAAAAATACATGCGCTATCTTCCTGATGAGTATGTACTTTTGACTGACATGGGAGAATCTGAGAATTATGATGAAGCCATGCAAGATACTCACAAACATGAGTAGATCGAAGCCATGGAAGATGAGATGAAGTCACTCCATGAGAATGGCACATATGAGTTAGTGAAATTGCCAAGAGCTTTATCTAACAAATGGATATTCAGAATAAAGCAGGATAATCATACCTCTGTGCCTAGATACAAGGCGAGGTTAGTTGTTAAAGGTTTTGGCCAAAATAAAGGAGTTGACTTTGATGAAATTTTCTCCCATGTTGTGAAGATGTCTTCTATTCGTGTGGTTCTAGGCTTAGCTGCAAGTCTAGATTTAGAGGTTGAGCAGATGGATGCCAAGACTGCTTTTCGTCATGGTGGTTTAGATGAGGAGATTTATATGGATCAACTTGAGGACTTCGTCGTTAATTTACAAATAAGCATACGATTTGGACAAAATTGGCAGGCATGAAGCCTGTCAATATTTCGTCTACTTGAAGACATATTTGGCCTCTTGACTGGTGGAGGAGTTTGTTGGACACATGCCCATGTTGTCCAGCCAAAGGCCTAATAGCCTAATCCTATTCTCTTTTGGTTTCCATTCTTATTCGGAATGAGATTCGATTTTTATTTCTATTTAGAGTTGATTTTGGCTTTAAGAGAAATCATCACTCATTATCTATAAATAGGACAACCTTGGAGAATTGTTCCATGCACATTGGTACAAGTCTTTGAAAGACTTAAGCACATAAGAGTGGTTTTTTAGAGAGCTTTTATCAACAGAGAAGAGAGAAGAAAAGTATTCGGTTTGCTGCAGATTTAATTCCGACCAACCAACTTCAAATCCCGTTTACCGATTCACTAATAGTTGGATCAGTCTGAAATTTTGATTGAGTGTTCGTAACATCTTGGTCTTTGATTTGAACGGTGGAGATCAGATTTGGAGGTTCCTAGCATCTGATTTCGAGCCTCGAACAACAACTTTAGTTTTGTGACTTCTCTTTTTCAATTGATTTGTCGTTGCTTTTGTAGCTCCGTGTTTGACACTTGTTGTGTAGCCAATTTGGAGAACATTTGTAACCCTCTTATTATTATAGTGAAGTTTTTTATTCGATTTGAAGAATTTTACACGTTACAATTTGATGTTCTTTATCTTTTTTATTTTCGTGTTTGCCTCTTCCTCGACGTAACACTGTTTTAGAGACCAAAAGAGAAGATCTCCAAGCGTGCGAAAATTCCAATGTCCGGCCGTTTACCTCTTTTTTAATAAAGTTTGTAAAATGAAAGATCACCAACTCTGCGTGATTTCCCTAGAACTATGCGTGGTTTTGTCTCTTTCATTTACTTTATGTTAGTTCCAGAATTAATTGCTATTTTGCGTATAGAAAGAGACCAGGCGAATCACAAGTATTCCTCCTATATATCTGCCTTTCTCTCTTTCAGGAAAGCTTTCAAGTGCAAACTTTCTACACTTAATTCCTAGCTCCATTTCAAGAAAGGTAACCATTTCTCTTGAACTAATTCCTATTTCTTCTTGTTTTCGCCATAAATGGAAATCCCTTTGTAACCTATAAAAAATTGCGAAAAGTTGACATTTGAGGATACTCTTGATTTACTACTCTTAAATTTTTCTTAATAACGCTGAAGCAGGAATTCAGAGCTTACGTATAAATCATTTACTTATTATTCAGGAACCATGTTTCGGAGAAAGCTTTGCCCCTCGAATCAGGCAAATGATTCTGCTACCCGTGATGCAATGGTAACAGGCAAATTCTCAGAAAAATTGTGATTTGTTTTCCAATATCCTTCAAATTAACCTTACGACATATTATAAAGATAGAACGTTTACAAGTTAAACCAACCAGTACTCTGTTACTAGGCTAAAGTTCCACCTTAAAATTTCTAGTTGAATTAGTAATAGTTAGTACTCTGGAATTATAGAACAGGAACTCATTTTCTTAAAGTCAAAACAGGTTAGCGAGTTAAGGGCGGCACTTGGACCTTTATCTGGACGTAGCTTAAAGTTCTGCACCGATGCATGTCTGAGGCGATACTTAGAAGCACGGAATTGGAAACTCGATAAGGCAAAGAAAATGCTTGAAGAGACTCTCACGTGGAGATCTACCTATAAACCAGAAGAAATTCGTTGGGTAAGTCTTGTCTGTATTGCAAATCAGAGTGTTCTTTGCCCTTTGCCATCTCTACTTTTAGACTTTGTACTCTCAACTTTGTCATCCAAACTATGTCATCAGGTCACAGTTAGCCATTTGAAATAATTGGGATAATTATATACTATCTTCCTCATTAGTTCAGTGAATCTCCCTGCAGTTTTGATTACTGCTGCACTAGGAATTACTAGAGCAACTTCGTCTTTGTTTGTTAATTTTTTTGTCGCCAAACTAGCTTCTCTCACTTGAAGGGAAGCCTAGTTTCTGATATCTGACCAGCAGGTCACGGGTTTGTGCCGTGGAAATAGCTTCTTGCAGAAATGCAGGATGCGACCGCATACAATAGATCCTTGAGGTCCGGCACTTCCCCGACCTTGACGCATACCGGGAGCTTAGAGCACCAGACTGCCTTTTTTTAGCTTCTGTCACTTGTTATAATCTTGGAAGATGATTCTGAAATGACGATGTTGCACTTTATCAGCATGAAGTAGCACATGAAGGTGAAACTGGAAAAGTTTCCAAAGCCAATTTCTGTGACCGACTAGGCGGACCCGTACTTATAATGAGGCCTGGGAAACAGGTTAAGTACTCTTGATATCTTACCTTTAAATGAAATCCATTCTATATCTGATATCAAATGGTTAATATTCTCATTGTTTTGCTTCATCGATAACAGAATACATCATCTCCAGAAGGTAACTTTCGGCATCTAGTCTATCTGTTGGAGAATGCAATCCTTAACCTACCAGAAGGCCAAGAACAAATGTCTTGGTTGATTGACTTCAGCGGATGCTCGTTAAACACCAACATTTCCATTAAAACTGCACGCGATGTCATTTACCTTTTGCAGAATCACTATCCAGAGAGGCTTGCTATAGTTGTTCTTTATAATCCGCCTAGACTTTTCGAGGCATTTTGGAAGGTTTGATTCTTCCCTCTTCATTAAAAGTTTCTTTTAACCTGGTTAACGTACCAGTGGCTGATCCCACGGATTCAATGGTTAGAACCCACTCTTTAACTCCAAGCGATCCATCACTGATCCCAATTGTTCACTGCTCTGCAGGTTGTAAAATACTTTATTGACGCAAAAACATTTGCGAAGATAAAGTTTGTGTATCCGAATAACAAAGAGAGCACGGAGTTGATGAAGATATTTTTCGATGATGAGAACCTTCCAAGAGAGTTTGGGGGAAAAGCCACATTGAATTACGATCATGAAGAATTTTCCAGATTGATGACTAAGGAAGATGTTAAAACTGCTAAATTTTGGGGCTTTGACGACGATTTGCCAGTGAGTGTTGCATCAGCTGCAAGCTAAGCACAGTTCAGTTGTCTATAATAACAGCTCCTAGTGTAAGGCTTAAACAGAGTATTATGTTGTTCATCGTCAATGCTTTAAAATGCAATCCCTATGTTTAATTCAGTTCTTCGATAATTAATACATTTAATCTACTTCCTCACTTATGCTGTATTGAAGAGCTTATTCCATATATAGTTCGCTCAGGGGCACCAATCTCGTGGCGTAAAACCAAACTTTATGAGGGATCTTTTATTAATAAAAAATATTTTATTTTTATTTGAAGTCTATTTTTCTAATTTATTTAGATATGAAGTTGTTATTAATTTTATATAATTAGTTTCTCCTACTAAGTCTTTCTCGATTGACAATATAACTAATTCGTTTAATATATTCGAGACATTCTTGATCTTAGGTAAGGTTTTCTCAATTTTAATTTTGAAACACTTTTTTCTACTGGAGCAACGATAATAGGAGTTATTAACATTATTCTATAAGTAATATAGGCATTTGAAAATTAATCAAATCTTTTTATTTGATTGAGTATATCAATTAAATTCTTATCTTGTAATTGTAATATTTTCCTTAATGTTTTTAATTCAAAAAATAAATCTGAACGATCAATATCGAGATGATTATTATGATTTAAGGAGCATTCAAGATGAATGCAATAGTTTTTCAAATTTCCATCATCTAGTGATCTTAGTTTTTACCGCTATATAGAAAACATAAAATATTTTCATATGCTTCTATGTAATGACCCGGTCTGTCGTTACGTAGAACCTGCATTATAATTACTGTTATTGACTTGTTATAGGTTGGTTATACTGTTAATCTATTATTGATGTGTTAGAATTGCTATGCTTGAAATCAGAATGGTTGTAGTGAGAGTTTAGTCATCCAGTCTTTAAAAATAGCCTTAAAGTTGGAAAAGTCAACTGAGAGTTGACTTATTGGTAAATGACCTTGGAATGCGGATTTTATGGCTCGGATAGCTTCGCTAGGTGATTTGGGACTTAGGAGTGTGTTCAGAATATTTTTGTGATGTCCGGTGTAGAATTAGGCATGAATTAGCGAAAGTTAGTTTTTGACGATTTTCGGTCGGCAGTGGAAAATAGGCTATCGGGTCGGAATGGAATTCCGACAGTTTGAACAGGTTCGTAATGTCATTTTGGACATGTCTGCAAAATTTCAGGTCAATCGGAGTTGTTTTGAATAGTTTCGGCATCATTGGTAGATTTAAGAAATTTCAAAGTTCTTAGGCTTGAATCCGATGTGATTTTGGTATTTCGATGTTATTTTTAGTGTTTTGAGAGTGCAACTAAGTTTGAATGATCATTTATGACGTGTCGGTATGTTTGGTTGGGGTCCCGAGGGGCTCGGGATTGATTTCGGATGGTTAACGAGAAGTTTGGAACTTGAAATATCCAGCTTCAGTTGCTGGTGCTGGTGTAACCGCACCTGCGAAAGTTTGACCGCAGGTGCGGGCCCGCAGGAGCGAGCAAAGCTCCGCAGATGCAGAAGTTGACCAGTTGAGGGAAATCCGCAGGTGTGAGGTATTTTCCGCACCTGCGATGCCGTAGATGCACAAGGACCAGCGCAGGTGCGGAGGCTGCGATTCGAGGGTGCGCCGCAGGTGCGGACCTGGGATCACAGGTGTGGGTCCGCATGTGCGCTTAAGTGGCCGCAGGTGCGGAACCACTGTTCAAAAAGTATATAAGTAAGCCTTCGCGAATTTTAACCCTTTTTCCACCATTGTTGTACGGGTTCCGAGGTTTTTGAGGGATTTTGAAGAGGGAAACGTTGGTGCATCATTGAGGTAAGATTTTTGGACTTAATAACTCGATTATAGGTGATTTAAGACCTTAATATCAGTGTAAATTCATGAAAATCAGTAGAAAAATTGGGAGTTAGGGCTTGAGATTATGAGACCTTTAGGGGTCGATTTGAGGGGTCAAATGAACTCCGATTTTAATGTTCTTTATATGTACGGACTCGTGAGATGACGAAGAACATTTTGGTATAAAAGTTTCTGATTTCCGAGACGCGGGACCGGGGGTCAGATTTTAGCAAATTTTGGGTTTTGAGCTAAAATTGGTATTTTTCAATTGGAATTCATTCCTTAAGCATAATTTGATGATAAAGGTCTGATCTTTATAGATTTGGAGCGCTCGGAAGTTGATTCGAGAGACAAGCGGGTCGCAGAGTAGCTTTTTGGGCTAGTTTGAGGTAAGTAATGTCTTTAAATCCTGTCCTGAGGGTGTGAAACCCCAGACTTTGCACCCTTTCACGTGTTTTGGAATGCAAAGATTGAAAGTTTGGAAATATATTCCCTATTTAGGAAACTACTGAGTTGCGAAACCGATTTTAAGCATATGCTTAATAGTTTTGATATATTTTGATATACTTTGGGTTGTAAGCCATGTTTTGGGCCTAGTGTCGATCTGTTTACCCCTTGGGGGCTTTTTTTTACAAAATTCCTCACTGGATATGTTATGATTTTCACTCAGTCTTTTCTTGATAATTGTTTTGACACTCAGAGTATTTTGATACTATTTATTGAAAAATGAAACACAATTTTTGGGTCGAGAACCCGGTATATTTATGATCTGAAGGGCAAGTTGAGAGTGTCTGACTGAGTAAGGCTGCGGGCCAATATTGTGGGGATGTTATGATATGAGTGAGGCTGCGGGCCAATATTGTGTGGATGTTATGATATGAGTGAGGCTGCGGACCAATATTGTGAGTGATTTATGCCATGATGTGGCTTGTTATAGCGCTTGGGTTGTAAGAGCCCCTACGGAGTCTGTACACACTCCCAGTGAGCGCAGGTACCTATTGAGTGCGAGTGATGCCCGCGGGGCTGATACTGAGTGACTGTGAGGTTGCCTGATGGGCTGATACTGAGTGATTGTGAGGTTGCCTGATGGGCTATTGTTATGAGAAATGAATTATGGCTCGAGGGCCAGATTTATGATGATTTTACTAAATTTTTGAACTATGATTCACTTTGTTATTAAACTGATTTTTCTGAGAGTTTTACTGAGATATGTGGATATTATACTTGTTTCAAAAGATTTCTGGAAATTGGTTTTTGAACTTATACATTTGGTGAATACTTTATGGTTACTTGGTGTTTTACTGGTTTTGTGAATTGGTGTATCTGTGTTGTGTGTTTTATATTTCTCAGACTGTGATTTATTTTCATTACTATTGAGTTGGCATACTCATCATTAATCCCCGTGCCTCTGTGCACAGATCCAGGTACCGGCTCAGAGCAGTAGCTGTCTCTGTTCTCTAGCAGCAGTTTTACGGGATTTCGAGGTAGTTGTCGAGCGTCCACAACTTCTCCATTTCCCTTCCTTATTTAGTTTTAGCATTTCATTCCTAGACTTTATTTAAGACATTAGTAGAGTTAGTTTTATTTCGTAGATGCTCGTGACCATGTTGACTCCATTCTTGGGAGGTTTTTGTTTAGAGTTGCTTAGACTATTATTGGGGCGCTAAGACTTAAAGAATTTATTTTATGCTATGTTTGTTGTTTATTATTGAAATGTGAATTATTATAATAGAACAAATGCATAGTAATGTGATGGTTGGCTAGCCTAGTTCCACGATAGGCGCCATCATGACCTGTTAGGATTTGGGGTCGTGACAAGTTGGTATCAGAGCTCTACGTTGCATAGGACTCAACGGTCATTAGCAGGTTCAATAGAGTCTTGCAGATTGGATCAGAAAAAAAGGGATTCTAGTTGTAAGATATCTAATGAAACCGTCACTGGAATCGGTACGGAGACGTTTGTACTTATCTTCGAGAGGCTACAGAACTCTTAGGAAACATCTCTGTTTTTCTTGAACTCTTTCGTGCTAATCTATTGATTCTTGAAATCTAAACTTACGTTGTTTCATTCTCTCACAGATGGTGAGGACACGCAATACCGATCAGGGTGACAAGACACCATCCAGACCCATAAGGGGTCGGGGCCATGGTAGAGGTAGGGGACCAGCCCGCGCAGCAGCCGGGACAGTGCCACAGGATCCCTCTATCGTTCAGGATCAGGTTCCCGCCGATGGTACTCTAGCGGTACAAGCTCAGGCACCGATAGTGCCTATTGTTATTTCGGGTCTTCAGGAGACCCTGGATCAAATATTGACGGTGTGTTCCAGTTTAGCTCAGGCAGTTGCTATGTCTACTACTGCCACTGCAGCTCAGGCCGGGGGAGGCAATCAGACTCCAGCTGCCCGGACACCTGAGAAGGCTGTACAGGGTATTCAGGCACCGGGAGCAGCCCCGGCTCAGCCGGTTGCTCCTGTCCAGGATTATATGGTCCCTGCTATGCCTGAGGATGAGAAGCGCAGGCTCGAGAGGTTCAGCAAACTTCAGCCTCCGACTTTCAGCGGTACAGAGGGCGAGGATGCCCAAGGTTTTCTGGATAAATGTCATAGGATACTCCGTACTGCAGGTATTTGGAGACCAGTGGAGTTTCATTTGCTACTTATCAGTTTGTTGATGCTGCGTTTACTTGGTGGGAGTCATTCGAGAGGCGTAGTCCGGTTGGTTCATCACCTCTCACCTGGCAGCAGTTCTCCACGATCTTTTTGGAGAAGTATGTTCCTCAGTCCCACAGAGAGGAACAACGCATGCAGTTTGAGTAGCTACACCAGGGAGAGTTGTCAGTCACACAGTACGGGATGAGGTTTTTCGAGTTGGCTAGACATGCTTCTGAGTTAGTCCCTACTGACAGGGAGCGTATCAGGAGGTTTGTAGATGGTCTCATGTATCAGCTTCGGATTTTGATGACCAGAGAGAGTGTCTGGAGCTACATTTGAGCAGGTTGTTGGCATAGCTAGGGACATTGAGTCAGTTCGTAGGCAGGAGCGTGAGGAGAGGGAGGCTAAGAGGCCTCGGGGAGCAGGTAGCTTCAGTGGTGCCCCTCCTAGAGGGCAGTTCCAGCACAGAAGAGGTCGTCCATTTAGACCTCCACAGCCAGTTCGCCCAACTTACAATGGTGTATCTTCGGGGCAGGTTCCTCGCAATTCTCATCAGGGACGTTCATTTTTTAGTGCCCTTCCAGCTCAGAGCTCCGCCCGAGCATCATCATATCAGGGTTCTTCTATGCATGGTTCGTCTGGTGGTTATCATGGTGGCAGGGGTTCTTGTCAGTTTTCATCTCCAGCTCCAGGTAGTTGTTATGTGTGTGGGGAGTTCGGACATGAGTGGAGGCAGTGTCCCCGTCGCCCTAGTAGTTCATCTCAACAGAGGATTCAACCCTCGACTTCAGCCCCAGTCACTTCACCACCTACTCAGGCAGCTAGGGGTGGTGGTCAGGTAGCTAGAGTCCGTCCTAGAGGGAAAGGTCGAGCAGGTGGAGGCCAGCCACGTATTTATGCACTTCTGGCTAGGCCTGATGCTATGGCCTCAGATACGATGATTACAGGTACTATCTCAGTTTGTCACATTGATGCTTTGGCTTTATTTGACCCTGGTTCCACGTACTCTTATGTCTCATCCTATTTTGCTCACTTTATGAATATGCCTCGTGAGTCTTTAGTTACGTCTGTTCATGTTTTGACTCCGGTGGGCAATACTATTATTATGTACCGTGTGTATCGGTCGTGTCTTATATCTATTGGGGGTCTGGAGACCCGAGTGGACTTGATGTTACTCAGTATGGTCGATTTTGATGTAATTCTGGGCATGGATTGGTTATCCCCATGTCATGCGATTCTTGATTGTCACGCTAAGACGTGACCTTAGCTATGCCCGGAGTTCCGAGAGTTGAGCGGAGAGGGTCTATAGAGCATGTACCTAGCAGGGTGATTTCTTATTTAAAGGCTCAGTGTATGGTTGAAAAGGGTGTGAATCTTATCTTGCTTTTGTGAGGGATGTGAGTAGTGAGACTCAATCTGTTGATTCTGTTCCCGTGGTCCGTGATTTTCCGGATGTATTTCCTGCAGACCTGCCAGGCATGCCACCAGACAGGGATATTGACTTTGGTATTGACCTGGTGCCATACATCCAGCCTATCTCTATTCCACCTTACCGCATGGCACCAACAGAGTTGAAAGAATTGAAAGAACAACTTCAGGAACTCTTAGACAAGGGGTTCATTCGGCCTAGTGTATCACATTGGGGTGCACCGGTGTTGTTTGTGAAAAATAAAGATGGCTCCATGCGTATGTGTATTGATTATAGACAACTGAATAAGGTTACGGTGAAGAACCGGTATCCTTTGCCTCATATTGATGACTTATTTGATCAGCTTTAGGGAGCTAAGGTGTTCTCCAAGATTGACTTAAGGTCTGGGTATCATCAGCTGAAGATTCGGGATTTCTGACATTCCGAAGACTGCTTTCAGGACCAGATATGGCCATTATGAATTCCTGGTTATGTCATTTGGGTTGACCAATTCCCCAGCCGCGTTCATGCAATTGATTAATAGTGTCTTTCAGCCTTACCTTGATTCCTTCGTCATTGTGTTCATTGATGACATCCTGGTTTATTCTCGTAGCCAGGAAGAGCATGCTCAACACTTGAGGATTGTGTTACAAAGATTGAGGGAGGAGAAGCTTTATGCAAAATTCTCCAAGTGTTAGTTTTGGCTTGGTTCAGTAGCTTTCTTGGGGCACGTGGTGTCTAGTGAGGGTATTCAGGTTGATCCGAAGAAGATTGAGGCGGTGCAGAGTTGGCCCAGATTGTCCTCAGCTACTGAGATTAGGAGTTTCCTTGGTTTGGCGGGATATTACCGTCGTCTTGTGGAAGGATTCTCTTATATTGCTTCACCATTGACTAGATTGACCCAGAAGGGTGTTTCATTCAGATGGTCTGATGAGTGTGAGGAGAGCTTTCAGAAGCTCAAGTCAGCATTGACCACAGCTCCGATACTAATTTTGCCTACTGGTTCGGGTTCTTACACAGTCTATTGTGATGCTTCTAGAGTTGGCTTGGGAGCAGTGTTGATGCAGGACAGTAGGGTGATTGCCTACGCGTCTAGACAATTGAAGGTGCACGAGAAGAACTATCCAGTGCATGATCTTGAGTTAGCTGCCATTGTTCATGCCTTAAAGATTTGGCAGCATTACTTGTATGGGGTGCAGTGTGAGATTTTCACTAATCATCGTAGCTTGCAGTATCTGCTGAGGCAGAAGGATTTGAAATTTGCGGCAGAGGAGATGGTTAGAGATTCTCAAGGATTATGACCTTACTATTTTGTATCATCCGGGGAAAGCCAATGTAGTGGCCGATGCCTTGAGTCGTAGAGCCGAGAGTTTGGGGAGTCTAGCATACCTTTCAGTAGTAGAGCGACCTTTAGCACTTGATGTTTAGGCTTTAGCGAGCCAGTTGGTGAGATTGGCGGGTATTAGCTAGCATGGCTTCCCGGTCTTCTCTTTATGATCAAATTAAAGCTCGCCAGTATGATGACCGACACTTGTTAGTTCTTCAGGATAGAGCCCGTCGAGGTGATGCCAGGTATGTGACTATTGGTGATGACGGAGTTATGAGGATGAAGGGTCGTATTTGCGTGCCCAATATGGATGGTATTTGAGAGTTGATATTAGTAGAGGCTCACAGCTCACGGTATTCTATTCATTCGGGTGCCGCAAAGATGTATCAAGACTTGAGACAGTAGTATTAGTGGAAGCGGATGAAGAGAGATATTGTTGAGTATGTAGCACGGTGGCTCAACTGCCAGCAGGTCAAGTATGAGCACCAGAGACCAGGTGTATTACTTTAGAGATTAGATATTCCGGAGTGGAAGTGGGAGCGGATCACTATGGACTTTATAGTTGTGCTTCCACGGACTTCGAAGGGTTTTGATTCTATTTGGGTCATTGTGGATAGATTGACCAAGTCCGCGCATTTTATTCCTGTCAGTACTACTTATACTTCAGAGCGGTTAGTTGGTATTTACATTAAGGAGATTCTCCGGTTACATGGAGTTCCGATTTCTATCATTTCTGACAGAGACACTCAGTTCACATCTCAGTTTTGGAGGTCCGTACAGAGAGGTATGGGTACTGATGTAGAGTTGATCACTGCATTTCATCCTCAAACCGACGGGCAGTCGGAACAGACTATTCAGATTTTGGAGGATATGTTACGGGCTTGTGTGATTGATTTTGGTGGTTCATGGGATCAGTTTCTGCCACTAGCGGAGTTTGCATACAATAACAGCTACTAGTCCAATATTCAGATGGCCCCATATGAGGCTTTATATGGTAGGAGGTGTAGATCTCCGGTTGGTTGGTTCGAGCCTGGTGAGNTTATGGAAGGTGATAAGGTACTACTGAAGGTATCACCCATGAAGGGTGTTATGAGGTTCGGGAAGAGAGGAAAGCCGAGTCCTCAGTTTATTGGTCCTTTTGAGGTGCTTCTGAAGGTTGGAGAGGTGGCTTATAGACTTGCTTTTCCACCCAGTCTATCGAGTGTTCATCCGGTATTTCATGTGTCGATGCTCCGGAATATGTTGGTGACCCATCTCATGTGTTAGACTTCAGCACAGTTCAGCTCGAGGGTGATATGTCATACGAGGTTGAGCCAGTAGATATTTTAGCTCGCGAGGTCAGAAAGTTGAGATATAAGGATATAACATCAGTGAAGGTGCACTGGAGAGGTCAGCCAGTGGAGAAGGCTACTTAGGAGACCGAGCGGGAGATGCAGAGCAGATATCCTCACTTGTTTGAGACTCCAGGTATGTTTCTAGACTCGTTCGAGGACGAACGTTTGTTTAAGAGGGGGAGAATGTAATGACCCGATCTATCGCTACGTAGAACCTACATTATAATTACTGTTATTGACTTGTTATAGGTTGGTTATACTGTTATTGATGTGTCAGAACTGGTAGGCTTGAAATCAGAATGGTTGTAGTGAGAGTTTAGTCATTCAGTCTTTAAAAATAGCTTTAAAGTTGGAAAAGTCAACTGAGAGTTAACTTATTGGTAAACGACCTCGGAATGCGTATGTTATGGCTCGGATACCTTCGTTAGGTGATTTGGGACTTAGGAGTGTGTTCAGAATGTTTTTGTGATGTCCGGTGTAGAATTAGGCTTGAATTGGCGAAAGTTAGTTTTTGGCGATTTCTGGTCGGCAGTGAAAAATAGACTATCGGGTCGGAATGGAATTCCGACAGTTGAAACAAGTTTGTAATGTCATTTTGGATATGTCTGCAAAATTTCAGTTCAATCAGAGTTGTTTTGAATAGTTTCGGCATCGTTGGTGGATTTTAGAAATTTCAAAGTTCTTAGGCTTGAATCCGATGTGATTTTGGTGTTTCGATGTTATTTTTAGTGTTTTGAGAGTGCAACTAAGTTTGAATGATCATTTATGACGTGCCGGTATGTGTGGTTGGGGTCCCGAGGGGCTCAGGATTGATTTCAGATGGTTAACGGGAAGTTTGGAACTTGAAATATACAGCTTCAGTTGATGGTGTAACCGCACCTGCGAAAGTTTGACCTAGCCCGCAGGAGCGAGCAAAGCTCCGCAAATGCGGAAGTTGACCAGCTGAGGGAAATCTGCAGGTGCGAGGTATTTTCCGCACATGCGATGCCGCACATGCGGAAGGACCAGTGCAGGTGCGGAGGCTGAGATTCGAGGGTGCGCCGCAGGTGCGGACCTGGGACCGCAGGTGCGCTTATGTGGCCGCAGGTGCGGAACCACTGTTCAGAAAGTATATAAGCAAGCCTTCGCGAATTTTAACCCTTTTTCCACCATTGTTGTACGGGTTCCAAGGTTTTTGAGGGATTTTGAAGAAGGAAACGATGGTGCATCATTGAGGTAAGCTTTTTGGACTTAATAACTTGATTATAGGTGATTTAAGACCTTAATATCAATGTAAATTCATGAAAATCAGTAGAAAAATGGGGAGTTAGGGCTTGAGATTATGAGACCTTTAGGGGTCGATTTGAGGGGTCAAATGAACTCCGATTTTAACGTTCTTTATATGTACGGACTCGTGAGATGACGAAGAACATTTTGGTATAAAAGTTTCTGATTTATGAGACGCGGGACCGGGGGTCAAATTTTAACAAATTTCGGATTTTGAGCTAAAATTGGTATTTTTCAATTGGAATTCATTCCTTAAGCATAATTTGATGATAAAGGTCTGATCTTTATAGATTTGGAGCACTCGGAAGTTGATTCGAGAGGCAAACGGGTCGCAGAGTAGCTTTTCGGGCTAGTTTGAGGTAAGTAATGTCTTTAATTTCTGTCCTGAGGGTGTGAAACCCCGGACTTTGCACCCTTTCGTGCGTTTTTAATGCAAATATTGGAACTTTGGAAATATATTCCCTATTTAGGCAACTACTGAGTTGCAAAACCAATTTTTAAGCCTATGCTTAATAGTTTTGATATATTTTGATATACTTTGGGTTGTAAGCCATGTTTGGGGCCTAGTGCCGATCTGTTTACCCCTTGGGGGCTTTTTTTACTATTTTCCTCACTGGATATGCTATGGTTTTCACTCAGTCTTTTCTTGATAATTGTTTTGTGTCACGATCCAAATTTTCAACCTTAGAGGTCATGATGGCGCCTAACACCACAATTGCTAGGCAAGCCAATGTTAGAACTCGAATAATTTATTTCCTTAATTTATGACTTAAGCATGAATAAATAACTTCCAAAGGAACCTAATTAGGATAATTCCCCAACAATAGTAAAATAAAATAATAATAATAATAATAACCAACTAATTATGACGAACCATGAACTAATTATATAAGTAACTCTAAGACTACCACAGGGTCTGGTGTCACAATCCACAAACGACTAAAGAATACTACAAATAATGTCTGAAAGAAATAGTGTACTGTTCTTAATGATATAAAAACAGTGTATGTAAAAATAAGACAAGACTCTCGGATATCTGCAAACGCCGACAGATGTACCTCGTGTCTCCAAACGAAATCGGGTAGTCGTCTTAGAATCCTCTACTGCTGAATGGTACCTGGATCTATGGAAAAAGAGCACAAAGTGTAGTATGTAAGTGCCGAGCCTAACCTCGGCGAAGTAGTGATGAGGCTAAGTCGGGCTTCAACAATATAATCTTTAACAACGATAAATAATGAGCAAGAAAGAAATCTAAACAAATAGATAATTAAGTGTTGCAACCAAATAAAATAAAATAACTCAGCTATAACCAATTCTCAAACATCTCTTCAGAGTTCCAAGCTTTAACTTTGAATCACAATAGTACTAAAATATTTAAAGAGTAGTAAAATAAACATTTTAGCTTTTCAAAACTTTGATTCTCTTTTTCTTGAAAAAATCAGTAAAATATAAATGTAAATATCCTCCCTTATCACTGTCATATGTTTATATTTTCCCTGTCCACCTTTGTCGCAATCATATATATTTATTTCTCCTGTCCACCCTTATCACAGTCATATATATTTATTTCTCCTGTCCACCCTTATCACAGTCATATATATTTATTTCTCCTGTCCATCCTTATCACAGTCATATATATTTATTTCCCCTGTCCATCCTTATCACAGTCATATATATTTATTTGAAACTTTCACGATTCAGGCCAAGCCTTTCACAATACTTTTATTTCAACCATTATAAATAATAAACTGCATTTTTCTCATGACTTCATCATTTACCTCTCAACCAAGAAACCAACAAGAATATCAAAATATATGCATTTATTCCATAAAACAATACCAAACCTCTCAGCCATATTTATCACGAGGAAACCAGTTCAAACAACCAAGACTCTTTCCAAATAGTCACAACGATGCTAACAACACTTCAACAAGGCCAAAGAGTCATAGAAATAATAATGAACATGTAACAGTTAAGACAATAATCAAATAAGTGGGGAACGAGAAAGGTGATCATATTTTATCAAACACTTTGGGTGGTGCATAGATGCTCGTCACCACACCTATACACCACGCCCATGCAATTCACATAACAATCAAGTGGGGAGTCCTATTCTCTCAAGCTAAAGTTAGACCAAACACTTACCTCAATTCCGCATGCCACTCACTGCTCAATTATGGCTTTTCCTTTTGAATTCACCTCTAAATTGCTCGAATCTAATCAAAATTAACTTAATATCATTAACTAATGCTAAAGGAACTAACTTTATTGAAAATACAATTTTTTCTAAGTTTTTCTTAAAAGAAAAGTGAAAACCCGACCCCGGGCCCGCTTGGTCTAAACTCGGGGTTCGGACCAAATTACGTTTATCCATTCACCCACGAACCCAAATATGCTATTAGTTTTGAAATTCAAGCTTAATTTGATATTAAAATTTGATTTTTACAAAACTCCTTAATTCTACCAAAAACTTAGATTTTTACCATGAAAATTCTTTATTTTTTTGCTTAAAAAGTAATGCAATATAGTAAAAATTTGAAAGAACAAGGTTTGGAATTGATTACCTATGAATTGGGGATGAAGATTGCTGAAGAAAACTCGTTTTTAGGGCTGGAACTTCAATAAATTGGAGAAGAAAGTGTTTTGTCCGTTCTTTAACAGGTATTTATAATAGCTGGGCTGGGCAACTGTGCATCGCGGATAAAGAGGTACGATCGCACAGGGTAAGGGAAAATTAAAGTTGTGCGATCGCGGGAGAAAGAGTGCAATCGCACAGGGTATGTAAAAATTAAAGTTGTGCTATCGCGGAAGAAAGAGTGCAATCGCACAGGGTAAGGAAAAATTAAGGTTGTGCTATCGCGGGAGAAAGAGTGCAATCGCACAGTACAATTTTGGAGACCCTGAGCTTGCACTGTGCGATCGCGGATAAAGCCATGCGATCGCACAAGGTTCCAAATAGGCCTTCTAAATTTTACTATGTGCAATCGTGGACTTTCCTATGCGATCGCACAGAACAAATACCTGGACACCAGAAAAATAAAAACCAGTAGTTCATTTAAGTGCAAAAACATCTCATGGCCTACCCGAAACTCACCCGAGTCCTCGGGGCTCCAAACAAATCATGCACGCAAGTCTAAAAATATCATACGGACTTGCTCGTTCGATAAAATCATGAAAATAACATGTAAATCTATGAATTAAACCTCAAAACTTATCATTTTTAATAAAAACTCTTAAAGTTCATAATTCCTCAACCGGATGTCTGAATCACGTCAAACGAATTTCGTTTTTCACCAAATTTTGCAGTTAACCTCTCAATACCACAACAAAGCTTTACCGGGCTCCGGAACTAAAATACGGACCCGATACAAATAATGTTTAGTATTATTTATTTTCTTTAATTCATAAACATTTCAGCAAAATAATTTCTTTCAAAAATTGATTTCAAGGGCTTGGGACCTCGGAATTCATTTCCGGGCATACGTCCGAGTCCCATATTTTACTGCGGACCTCCCGGGATCATCGGAATACAGATCCGGGTCTGTTTACTAATGTTGATCAAAGCAACTTTTATCAAATTTAAATTCTAAAAATCCCTATTTTTCAAATTAAAGTTTTCTGGTTTCACGCCCGGACTGCGCACGCAAATCGAGTATTTTTTTTTAGTCTTTTTATGGCTTTTAAGCATGGAACGAAGTCTAATTTTATAAAATGACCCCTTGGGTCATCACATTTTGACACTCAGAGTATTTTGATACTATTTCTTGAAAAATAAAACACTGTTTTTGGGTCGAGAACCCGGTATATTTATGGCCTGAAGGAAAAGTTGAGAGTGTCTGACTGAGTGAGGATGCGTGCCAATATTGTGAGGATGCGTGCCAATATTGTGAGGATGTTATGATATGAGTGAGGTTGCGGGCCAATATTTTGAGGATATTATGATATGAGTGAGGTTGTGGGCCAATATTGTGAGTGATTTATGCCATGATGTGGCTTGTTATAGCGCTTGGGTTGTAGGATCCCCTCCGGAGTCTGTACATACCCCCAGTGAGCGCAGGTACCTATTGAGTGCGAGTGATGCCCGCGGGGCTGATACTGAGTGACTGTGAGGTTGCCTGATAGGCTGATATTGAGTGATTGTGAGGTTGCCTGATGGGCTATTGTTATGAGAAATGAATTATGGCATGAGGGGCAGATTAATGATGATTTTACTGAGTTTTTGAACTATGATTCACTTCTTTTTTCAACTGATTTTACTGAGAGTTTTACTGAGATATGTGGATATTATACTTGTTTCAAAGGATTTCTGGAAATTGGTTTTTGAACTTATACATTTGGTGAATACTTTATGGTTACTTGGTGTTTTACTGGTTTTGTGAATTGGTGTATCTTTGCTGTGTGTTTTATTTTTCTCAGACTATGATTTATTTTCATTACTGCTGAGTTGGCGTACTTATCATTACTCCCTGTGCCTCTGTGCACAGATCCAGTACCGGCTCGGAGCAGTAGCTGTATCTGTTCGCTAGCAGCAGTTTTACGAAATTTCGAGGTAGCTGTCTAGCGTTCACAACCTTTTCATTTCCCTTCCTTATTTAGTTTTGGCATTTCGTTCCTAGACTTCATTCAAGACATTAGTAGAGTTAGTTTTATTTCGTAGATGCTCGTGACCATGTTGACTCCAGTCTTGGGAGGTTTTTGTTTAGAGTTGTTTAGATTATTATTGGGGCGCTAAGACTTAAAGAATTTATTTTATGCTATGTTTACTGTTTATTATTGAATTGTGAACTATTATAATAGAAAAAATATGTAGTAATGTGATGGTTCGCTAGCCTAGTTCCACGATATGTGCCATCACGACCTGTTAGGATTTGGGGTCGTGACACTCTAATTGTTTAAATTTATTTTAAAGTGAAAAAATAACCTCATCTATTACTCTCTTCGGTCCATAATAAGTGACTTTTTTTCTCTTTTCTTTTGGTAAAAAATAAGTGTCCTTTTATATAAATGAGAAGGAATTAACTTTATTTTGTCAAATTTTTCCCTTATTTACATATCTCAATGTGTCAAGTTAATAAGATATATGTATACGGTCGAAATCAGGAGGCCCGATTTCGAAGTACCTTATTACCTCAAGCTCGAGTTCGGCCCATTCGAAGTGAGGGTCGAGCCCGACTCGAAGACGCACACCTCGAAGGAGAAAAATCGAAGACTCGGCGCGGCTTACCTCGAGACGGTATACTCTCGATGACACTCAAGAAAGAGCGGGAATCTCTTAAGGACACGTGGATCAAGGCATAAATTATGGGATAAGATTCGTACGAAATAGTACAGATCCATACTAGACTGTTATACAGCTATACCAATAATATTCTTTGTCATAATTAGAAATGTAGCATATTAGGGTTTTCACCTCCTATATAAAGGGGACCCCGATCATTTATAGGAGATTGAAATTCACTGGAATAGAATATTCTACTTTGTTTTTCTCGTTTATTGTGCTCTACTATTATTCGTCAGCTTTATTGCTCTTAATTTATTGTTCATACTTCATTGCTATTAGCTCACCTCGAGACACCTGAGACTATCGCGCTCGAGGTCCTTATTCCTTTGACAACATCGGTTTGATCTATCATTTCTTCTTACTTACACTTGATATTTCTTGTCTATTTATTGATATTAGAATAAATCACATATTTTTGGAACCGCAAATCAAATATAATTGTTACCACCATTTTCGAAGTAAACAATATAAATTTTAATTAAGGAAAATTCAGTCTAAATACATTTTTGTTCTAGGAGTCAGTATTTTCTTAAGGGGCACAGCAACGGTTAAAAAGTCATTTATTATGGACTAGAGGGAGTATGTATAAAAAGTAATCAACTCTAAAGGACTCGTCGAGAGATTTGAGATTTCACTATTGAAATTGTTTCTTCCTATATGTTACACGTTTCTTATGAAATTCTGGTTCGATATTAATTTCAAATGTAATTTCCTTGAAAGAAATCAAAACAGTTGCAAATCTTTCGCCTATTTATTTGTTAAATAAAGAAATTAAACTTTTTCACTTTACTAACTTTTTTTAAATTTTTTACATATAGCCTATTAGGCGGGGAAAAAGATGAGGTCTCAACAAATATGGGACCCCCTGAGTTCGCTCCGGAATTAATGTTTAAGTATGATAGTACATGAAGTTTAATTTTCTAGGCAGCCAGACCAATCAAATAGTCTCAGTCCCAAACAGCCTACATAATCAATTTTAGTAGTCCAGCGTACAGAAAAGGAAACGCATTCTAGACAAGTAGATACCATTGTAGATCGATAAAGGGAAGCAAACAAATATTTCACGATGTAAGCAGGCCAATTTTAAAGTTATTTTTCCCCGTAAAAAGTAAATCATTTACGCTGATGTATTGTACTCTTTTGACCATGTTTTCATAAGAAAATGCTGAAAAATCTTTCCAAAGCAAGAGAAACGAGAAAAGCACGCTACAACTAACATAACACAACCAGCTAGAAAACTTTAGCTAGCTAGGCTAGCGCTGAATTTCTCTAATAGGGGCTTGCTTTTTTGAGCTCCGCCGAACCTATACAAGGTGTTGTTTCCTTTATCTTAGCTACTAGTGGCTTATGCAGTGTTTGGCATTCCTACGTGCTCCTCCTTACCCCACTTATGAATCCAAAGGTCATATATCAATGGAATGGAGTCCTCTTAAAAAGGTGGAGTAAATATATTAGACATCATTTTCATAATCGTTGATTTGACAAATCATCTAAATTGGAATATAAACATGTTTTTCCCATTTTGAGTTAAAATATATAGCTGGGTTTGGTCTTGACATAAATGAAAGATGTCTACGGCTAGGTTTGGTGGCTTTAATTAATTTTGGGGCGCAAAAATTGTTAAGCCACTTTCAATCTTTCATTGTGGGGTCTGCTACCAGTTTGGATATTTAACTTCAGAGAGAATGGAATCAGCTGGCATTTAAGTTGGAGAGAGGAGCATTCAACATTTGAACAAGCAATTACTACTCCCTCCTCTAAGACCTTTTTAAAATAAGTGATTGTTTGGTTGTTTTCACACAGATAAAGAAATTTATTTTTTAATATTAATTAACAATAAAATTGATCATATTAATCTTTATTATCTCACATAAATACTCTTAACACATACTTCAACACTATTTACTCTAAGGGCAATGTAAGAAAAAAATAATTAATTCATTCTTGAAATCTAAAAAAATCATTTATTTTGGACCACAAAAAATCACTTATTTTGGACCGGAGGGAGTAGTAAGTAAGCTATTTGTCTTGAAAATGGTGTTATTTGTACATCATGTCTTTTTACAATTTTGAATTTAAGAAAATAACCTTTATAGATCTTCTGTGTAAAAGACAAATCTCTTACATGTAAAAATAAATCTTCCATACATATAAAAAAAAGTAGAATCATAAAACTAAAAACAAATTTGTAAAGAGCCGACCAAACCAATTTACCCAACTGACCAAATTTCTCTCAATGTCAGAAATTTGCACTGGTTGAAATTTTGGGAGTTCTCACAAGACCTCAAAGGAAAAAAGAAAAAAAAAGGAACAACTACATAAATATTATAAAATAAAAAGCAATGTAGTAAAATATAAATAAAAAAAGATAGAAAAAAGGAAGAAGCCTTTTTTGTTTCTTTCACTTTCGAGTGTCTTTATCCATAAGATACAAGGCTATTTATAAGCCTAAAAAGTAAACCTTCTCTTCACAATAGCAAGAGGAAGGAAATACATCAAACAGTGAGGGAAATGGGTGTCCATAGCAGCATGGGCATCCATCCTTAAACTATTCACAACACTTCCCCTTGGATGTCCATGTAAAATAAATATATTTTACTAAGATTTTACTACAAAAGAGTACATAGTTATATGTAATATGCATTACTTGTTGCCTCGTTAAAAACCTTATCAGAATAACCCAGTGGGACAAAATCTTAGTTAAGAAAAAAAGAGTGCAACGTGTAATTACTCCCCCTAATGGAAATATCACTTAATGTCTCGAAGAAGACGCATTCAATTCTTGTATATCAGCTTCTCAAATGTTGAGGTTGGTAATGCCTTAGTGAACAAATCCGCCAAATTATTACTTGAACGAACTTGTTGAACGTCTATTTCACCATTCTTTTGAAGATCATGGGTGAAAAAGAATTTCGGCGAAATGTGTTTTGTTCTATCTCCTTTGATGTATCCTCCTTTCAGTTGAGTTATGCATGCAACATTGTCTTCATACAATATTGTTGGAATATTGCCTTTCGAAGAGAGACCACATGTTTCCTGAATGTGTTGAGTTATCGATCTCAACCAAGCGCATTCTCGACTTGCTTCGTGAATGGCAATTATCTCTGCATGATTTGAAGAAGTACCAACCATAGTTTGTTTCGTTGAATGCCATGATATGGATGTACCTCCACTTGTAAATAATTAGCCTGTCTGAGATCGACCTTTATGTCGATCAGACAAATATCCTGCATTTGCATAACCAATCAATAAACCCATATCAGTGGCACCTTGAAGATATCTGAATATATGTGTAACAACATTCCAGTGTTTTTGTGTTGGCGAAGAACTAAATCTTGCCAATAAGCTTACTGGGAAAGCTATATCTGGTCGGGAATTATTGGCAAGATACATTAATGCCCCAATTGCACTAAGATATGGTACTTCGGCACCAAGAAGCTCTTTATCATTTTCATGAGGCCGGAATGGATCTTTCTTTATATCAAGTGAACTCACCACCATCCGGGTATTCAATGGATGTGCTTTATCCATGTAGAATCGCTTTAATATATTTTTGGTGTATGTTTATTGATGGACAAATATTCCATCTTTCATATACTCAATTTGTAGACCAAGACAAAATCTTGTCTTTTAGAGATCTTTCATTTCAAATTCTTCAAACAGTCTATTGCTTTTGGAAGCTCCCCATGAGTTCCAATGATATTTAGATCATCAACATACACGGCGATTATAACAAATTCAGATCCAGACCATTTTATAAAGATACAAGGACAAATTGGATCATTTTTGAACCCTTCTTTCAACATGTATTCACTCAGGCGATTGTACCACATACGACCTGATTGTTTCAATCCAGTATAAAGATTTCTGAAGTTTTATTGAACAGGTTTCACGAAAACTTTTATGTGCTTCTGGCACTTTAAATTCCTCAGATATTTTCATAAAAATTTCATTGTCTAATGATCCATACAAATAGGCTGTGACCACATCCATTAGACGCATATCAAGTTTTTCATGCACTGTATTTATGAGATACCTGAAGGTGATAGCATCCACTACAGGAGCATATGTCTCCATATAATCAGTGCCAGGCCTTTGCGAAAACCCTTGTGCCACAAGTCGTGCTTTATATCTAACGACTTCATTTTTATCATTTCGTTTTCGCACAAAAACCCATTTGTACCGTACTGGATTTATACCTTCAAGTGTTCGAACTATGGGTCCGAAGACTTCACGTTTTCCAAGCGAAGTTAACTCTGCCTGGATAGCGTTTTTTCATTTTGGCCAATAATTTCTCTGTCTACATTCATCAACAGATTTTGGTTCAAGATTCTCATCTTGTTGCATTATTTCAACAACAACATTATAAGAAAAAATGTTATCGATAACAGTATTATATCGATTCCATCTTTTTCCCGTTGAGACGTAACTTATTGATATCTCTTCATTGTCATTATTTTCAGGTACCTGGACCTCCCATAAGGTCTTATCTTTTGTTACGTCTTGGGGCTTTTCTTGATCCACTACCTCCATGTTATGATCACTTTGATTATTTGTTGCTTTTCTTCTTTGAGGATTTTTATCTTTAGAACCGATTGGTCTATCATCTTTTAAGCGTGGCATAAACTCATTTGCTTTAATTGATTGTCCTACCGGGATATCAACTCGATTTGGAGCATTAGCAGCTGGAATATGTGACTTAGTCACCCTTGGTAGGTCAGTGAATGCATCTGGAAATTGATTTGCAATATTTTGCAAATGAATAATCTTTTGAACCTCTTGTTCACATTGATTTGTTAGAGAATATAAAGTGATAATGCATTCCAATCTATCTCCTTTTTCAGCTGCTTATTTTCTCCCCATAATGTTGGGTATACTGATTTATCAAAATGGCAATCAGAAAATCTTGCCATAAATAAATCTCCAGCCATCAGCTCTAGATATTTCATAATAGAAGGAGATTCATATCCAACATATATCCCCAACCTTCTTTGAGGACCCATATTTGTGCATTGTGGTGGAGCAATTGGAACATATATAACACAACCAAATATTCTAAGATGAGAAATATTTGGCTCCTGACCAAAAGCCAATTGCAATTGGGAGACTTTGTGATAACTTGTGGGCCTTATCCGCACAAGTGTTGCTGCATGCAAAATAGCATGACCCCATACTTAAATGAGAAGTTTTATTCTCATAAGCATTGGTCTAGCAATTAATTGGAGGCGTTTGATCAATGATTCTGCTAGACCATTTTGTGTATGAACATGAGCAACCGGATGCTCAATTGTTATCCCAGTTGATATACAATATCATTAAAGGCTTGGGATGTAAACTCACCAGCATTATCAAGACGAATTGTCTTAATTGCATAATCTGGAAATTGTGCTCTTAGCTTTATTCTTTGAGCCAACAATCTCGCAAATGCCAAATTCCGAGTTGATAGTAAGCACACATGTGACCATCTTGTAGATGCATCTATCAAAACCATATAATATCTGAATAGCCCACATGCTGGGTGAATGGGCCTACATATATCACCCTATATAAGTTCCAGAAATGCAGGAAATTCCACCCTAACTTTAACAGTTGATGGTCTAATAATTAATTTGCCTTGAGAACATGCAGCACAAGAGAATTCCTTAAATTGAAGAATCTTTTGGTTTTTCATTGAATGTCCATGTGAATTCTCAATTCTTTTACGCATCATATTAGAACCAGGATGGCCCAGCCGGTCATTCCAAATAATAAAATTATATTAGTAAACTTTTCATTTACTACGGTATGTGTTTCAATCCTGCTAATACTTGTGTAGTATAAGCCGGAGGAAAGAGCAGGTAACATTTCAAGCACATATTTCTTACCAGACATTATTGTAGTAAATAAAGATATTCAATCTTTTCATCATTTGTAGTCTCAATATGGTAGCCATTTTGGCGAATATCTTTGAAACTTAATAAGTTTCTTTGAGATTTACTACAATATAGTGCTTCATCAATAGCCAAATTTGTTCCGCCAGGTAGTAATGAATTGGCTCTTCCAGAACCTTCAATTAATCTTGTACTGCCGGATATTGTATTAATATTGGTTTCTTTCATTACCAAATAAGAGAAATATCTCTTATCTCTTAAAATAGTGTGTGTTGTAGCACTATCCATAAGGCATATATTTTTATTAATCTTGAGTCCAACTGAAGCCTAGGGAATTTACATATTCATCATAGAAAAAAAAATCAAAAAGTACATCATAAGAAATATGAAAGACAAACAGAAAAAGAATACTAAGAAATACATTAGGAATGTGAAAACTAGCAACACATGATGCATTAGGAAAATACACTCAAGAAAAATAAACTAGTTGCAAACATAAAAAAACTGACAACTTTTATTCTTCATAAAAAAATCAAAAAGTACATCATAAGAAATAAGAAAGACAAACAGAAAAAGAACACTAAGAAATACATTAGGAATGTGGAAACTAGCAACGCATGATACATTAGGAAAATACACTCAAGCAAAATAAACTAGTTGCAAACATAAAAAAATATGACAATTTTTATTATAACTTCATTCCCTAGTAAGATGATTAGTACTTCAGTCAATATCCTCAAAGAAGTCTCCAGCTTCTAAATGAGTAATATTTGCTAGGCCTCCAAAATCGTCATCTTTATACGCAAGATGTGCCTCAGAATCATATTTGTTTGAGGGACATGCTTCATCATCAATATTTTAAAAGGTCAAGTGTGCCTCCACATTATTTTCTTTCTTTCTGAGGGAGGCTTGATAAAGTTTGACAAAATAATCTGGCGTACGACAAATGCGTGCCCAATGACCTTTTATACCACATTGGTGACACATACTAATTTTACCTTTTGAAGTATTAATCTGAGAACTCTTATTATTCCCCAGTTTATTTCCAACATAATGACGATAATTGTTTCGTCCCCTGCCACGTCCACGTCTACGACCATGTTCACGACTACGATAATTATTTTGTTTTCTTTCAAACTTATCATATGTTGCTACAACATTCACTTCCGGGAATGGAGCTGACCCGGTGGGACGGGCTTCATGATTTCTCATTGATAGAGTATTATTTTGTTCTGCTACAAGTAGGCATGTGATTAACTCAGAATATTTCTTAAAACCTTTTTCATGGTATTGTTGTTGTAGCACCACATTGAAACGTGAAAAGTAGAAAATGATTTTTCCAATAAGTCCTCATCTGTGATAGTGTCTCCACATAATTTTAATAAAGAACTTACTTTAAAGATAACAGAATCATACTCACTTACGGTTTTGAAGTCTTGCAACCTTAAATATATTCACTCATACCGAGCTTTCGGTAATACCGTAAGTTTTAGGTGGTCATATCGATCCTTCAAATTAATCCATAATTCAAGTGGATCTTTTACGGTTAAATATTCAGTTCTTAAACCTTCATGTAGATGATGATGAAGGAAAGTCATGGCCTTCGCTTTATCCTGATTTGATGCTTCATTTTCTTATATAATAGTATTTCCAAGACCTTTAGCGTCAAGGTGAATTTCAGCATCAAGGACCCATGACAAATAATTCTTCCCTGTAATATCAAGTGCCACAAATTCAAATTTTGACAAAGTCGACATAGTAAAAACTACAATAAAAAAATTGTAAAAGTAAATATAAGGATAATTGTGAAATGGAAACAAATGGAATAATCTCAAAGCAGTGATACAATAACCACATTGCATAAGATTAACAGTACCATCAGATCATTAATCTTATATCTATAATACTTGTTAATGTCTATCAATCAGTTATTCTACATTGGTAAGAAATATATACGGCCATGCTAGTTCCTTTGATTATATGGGGCCACCTGTCCATTTCATCAAAACATGTAGGCAAAAAACGATATCCTGTTGATAAGTTGCTTAAAGAGAATTGGAGCGTGCATACAGTTAAATATACATTGATTTAATAAATTTGGTATCTTAGCTAGGTGTGTCCAGTTACTGTTTTTGATTACTTTTGAAAAATTGGAAGTCTTTAGACATCAACTAAGCATTACAAAAGGAATCTTGTCTATTATCCTATCATACTTGTGATCCTACTTTGTACGTGAAACAACAATAATTATAATCAATACTTATTACATGGAAATTTTACCTGGGGAATTTATTCGCAGCGGATTTTTATGGGATACATTAAAATTTCTAAATATAAAATATTTTCCTGCGATAAATATTTTTCTAGGAAAATCTGTAGGTAACTTTGGCGCCATTATGCACCAAAATATTACTTGGGAAATTACTTGTGAAAATAAATCAGCAAATACATTTTCGTAAGAAAATTCGCAGGTACACAAATAAGGAAAATGGAAAAAAATTATATGTTAATACGAATGAAAATCCCTATGTAATTCTACATGCAAATTTACTTGGGGATATTTTCGCGAATGGGGATTTGCTTATTCGGGAAATTACTTGGGAATATTGTTGTTGCGGATTTAGTTGGAGATTTTTCTTTTTTGAAAATTTACCCGGGGATTTTCTTAGCTGGGGAATTACCTGGGGATATTATTGCTGCAAATTTAGTTAGGAATATTTTCTTTGAGATTTACCTGTGAATTTTCTTACCATGGAAATTATCTAGAGATTTGGTTGATTTACTCATAATTTTTCTTCTTGGGATTTACTTATTTGGTAGAATTATATGCGAATTATGTTATTATAATAGAAATATATTCTTGGTAATATATCTTGGAATTTACTTAGAAATTTTATTACCTAAGAAATTAACTAGAGAATATTTATGTGGTTTAAAACGAAAATTGTTTCTTGAGAATTTACTTGAGTATTACATTATACGGTTTTGATTGGGGATTTGTTCTTAGGATTTAGATAGAAATTTTATTATTATTATTTTAATTGGATATATATTTGAGAATTTACCTTAGGATTTTATAACTACATATTTAAGTTTAAAATTCTTTAAATACTTTTAAGAATATAATTTGAATTTCTAAGAATATGTTACTTTTTCATTTAGAATTTATATTTTCCTGAAAGTTACAAGAACTTGATATACAAAAGATCTTTAAAATATTTCTAGAAATATTATTTGAATTTCTAAAAAGATGTTACTTTTTAATTTAAATATTATATTTTCTGAAAACTTCATATGTAAAAAATATCCATAAGAATTATTTTTATCTATTATATTTTTTCGGTTATGTGTAGGTAAATATAAAATTGTTGGTCCTATATAAAACTTAATGATATATATATGTGTTTGGATTGGCATTATAAGTCATTAAGCATAGCATAGTCGGTTATTACCTTTTTCAGCAAATTCAATAACAAAATAATGATCACAAGCAAACTATTTTTAGAATTAAAAATTTAATATGGTTAATATAAAGAACATAATAAAGCTAAGTTACGACTACATTTGACAGATTTCAACTAATATTATCAAAAAATACACTAAGTGTAACTAAATGAAAGATACCTAATTAAGTTTAATTTCTGAGCAGAGAAAAATTGTCTTGCATTTATAAAAATGTAACTAAGTTTTATTAATGTACTTTATATCTTTCTAACTAAGTTTTATTATGTACATCATTTTTTCACATGTATTTGATTAGATACAATTCAATTATAGTATGTATAAAATGATATAGTTTGAGATTGTTAGTATTGAGACTTAATATAGAATGATCTTATAATTCTACTTTCTAACATCATCTCTTTGATTAAATCTTGTCATTATTAAAAAAACTTAATCATGTGTATTTTATTAGGATTAGTGAAATAATTCTTACTAATTTTCATGTACAATGTATTTAATTCTTGTTAATTAATGCATTTTTTTGGTATAGAAATAGAAATTAATATGTTATTCGAGAAATATCAATGAAATTTTGAATAATAACTAAGGATATCTTAAATTTAAAAGTAATATAAATGTAATTTGCTATTATTTGGAAATGAGTCTTTCGTTTGATTTATGGAATCCTTAGCATCCTTTTGTAAATTGAAAAAGGAAAGAAAAAAGAAGGTAAGCATTAGTGAGTAAATAGTACTACATGGGGAAGTGGCACTTGGGACAATCTACTGCCACATCGTCCAAGAGTTGTAAGCACTTTTACCTATATAATAAGTGAAGGTCCTGTTTGACGACGGAGAGCATTGCTGTAAATATATATTTCTTTATGGCTAAATTGTTAAGGTTTTTTAGTCGTGAAAAAGAAACGTGTGTCCTACTATAATACTTACTCTTTGACACACTTTAGTTCCAGTTTCAATACCCTCTCTCACATTCACCTTCTTCTCTCCTATTTTCAAGTTTCTTTCCTGTATTCCTTTCAAAGTTCATTCATTTGTGCAATTGTTGCGATGATTATCCATTTCGTCTAATTTATCTCTGATCTCAGCTCTCAGATCTCAGTCATTGTAAGTTTTTTGTCCAATTAATCTTTTTTTATTGCACTTGTTTGTGGTAAATTTTTGCTATATTCTTAAAAGTGTATCAGTATTTTTTACCTAATATTCACATGCAAGTCTCGAAATTTATAGTTCAACGAGTGATTTTGGACAACTCTTATTTGATGTCTCTTTTGATTAATTCTTTAATGGCGTTTTCTTGAGAAAATTACTGACCAAAATCGTCTCATGGCGTTTTATGAGTATCTCTTCGGTTACAAAGTAATTACTACAAAATGCATCCATTCTAGAAAAAATCTGAAGTACCAAAATCTTTTTGCTCACCAATATTATTTGTTGAATTCTGATATTTATGTGATACCTCAAGCTCAGGTTGTTCCCTACAAGAATAAAAGGTCAGTTGCTTGAGGTAATTCTTGTTCTTCGATTGGAAAACTTTACTAACTTTACTCTTATCTTAAATATGAAAATTGATGCCCTAGCGTGTTTGATAATATACTTAATTCAGTTGAATTTTTGTACTTCTCTCTTTTGGCAGGGCAGCCCACATTCAGATTTATATATCCAAGACATTCACTCAATTTTTTCCTGGGAATAAGCTTCTTAAGCATATGGGATTCAAGAATGGTATCTTGATGACACGAAGATGAAAGGATAAAGGAGGTAAATGCTTATATAGAAAAATAAAAATTAAAGAGAGAGCTCACTCAAGAGTGACCTTCTTTCTTTTTTCATTGATCATTTTAATTAACTATGTGTAACTATAGTGTTAGTGAATATTTTGATTTGTGGAGTAGTTAGATGAGATTGTAAAAGGCTAAAGTAACTTGATAATATAATTTTATTTGTAGTTACATATTCCCTTTTTTTTTCATCCCGTAATAACTCACTTATGACACATTAGAGTTTTTCGTTCTACCTATTGGAGCTCCTTCAAAGGATTTTATTTGTAATTTGGTTATTATTGAAGTTGATGTTGGTGGTTATGGTGTTGATCTTTGTGTCTCCAAGAAAGTAAAATCACTTTTTGTAATCATATGGTTCATTGTGTTCTATAGGTGCTCGTCAACTACTGTTATGCGTAGTTAGACTGTTGAATCCTCTAGAAAAGCCGCCACCTGCAGAGGAACTCCATAACAAGCCAATAGATGCATGATTTATGTTATACCTTTTGCTCTTCTTATTAATTCTGCTTACTTTCTACAATTCTTGAATAAGTAAGCATTGTTGAAAAGAAACCATGTTTGCTGATGCTTCTTCTGAAAATGGAGGAGAGAAGAAATAGCTTTTTTCTGAGTTTACACGGAGCTCTGATTGTTTGATAATGTGCTCAATTTTGGGTCTTAAGAAGAACTTTCAGGAGGCTGATGATCCTACCTACTAATGCAAAAACGTGTGTATTTGATCCTGAAATATGCTACCAAGAGTGAACTCTACAAGGAACTGCAGAAATGCAACTATTTTAGTAAATGACGTACCGCAACTATTAGTTCTTATTGAATATTTGAATTACAAAACTGCTTCTACATTTGTTATTAATTAAGTTTGTGCTTAAATTTATGCTTAACCTCATATGACTTGTGTTTGATTTGGTCAAACTACCAATTGCAAGAATGAAGAGGCTGAGATAAATAGACCAAAATTCTAAACCCAAGTAGGCAAGTAAACAAATTTTCAAACACAAATACCACAAGATTCTAGAATTCTTTCGGTGACATAGCAAGGATAAGGGGAGAAGGAGTAACAAGAACTTGGAGTTTTATTTTAAAACTAATTGACAACGATATAGTCATAAAGAAATTAAATATTTTGAGATGGTTTAAGATGATGATTTTGGTGGTTGGATGGTGTATCTATCATTTTATGTTAACAGATAAATTTGGAGGTAGTACTGAAGTCACAAAGAGTTATGAAGATGAGCTGATGGATAGTATTGTATTTGGGTTTCTTTCAGTCAATTGGTTTCAAATAAAGGTCAAAAGAATGTTGTCAAACACTGTCGATTATCTTTCTGCTACTATTAAATTCATACTAAATGAGTAATGTTCATCCAGATATTGTTCTTACTACTTTCTTCTTGCAGGTTTTGCAACTAAAGTAGAAAAATATTTTATTTATGTGTCTCATCGTTGATGCAATGGGAAATTTTTCTCCAATTGTAAAGTAGGTGTATAAACCTTTTATTAAAGCATACAACTATAACTGTTTCTTTTGGTGAAGAAATGATTCTGATATCACGTGATATAAAGGTCAAAAGAGGTAAGCCACAGTTAATCTGGCACAATATATGCATATGGCTTCCTTATCTCTTTCTCCTTCATTGGAGTTGATGGCTAAGCCTAACAAATATCAATGTTTGCTAATGTTGAATTTCTGTGTACTGCATCTAATTTGGAGAAAAAGCTAATTTATACATCGACTACGATGTGAGTTGTAAGGAAGTTCCTTTCATAGTTTTCTTAATCTATCAGAACAATTATTACGGGTTTGTTTGATTGCTGCCATGAAAGACAATAATATTCTCAAGATTATAATGGTGGAGAAACTGATGAAGCTTGCACAAGAATGAGTTGAACTCCCACGAAAAATCAAGTTAAGCATTTGTTCCCCAAAATTGAAATTCAATGTAAGAAAGATTTTTCTAATTCAAGATTACTTTATTCATTATTTATTTGTTTTCCATTTTAGATTTTCAAGTAGATGATAAGTTGAAACTATATAAGTTTAAAGAAGCAATTAAAGATTCTAAGTGCAGGGACCTTATTTTCTTTATCACGGTGTTGTTTTCGACATGCATGTGTTGATTTATGTCTAATTTCATTTTAGAGATATGCCTATTCTTTATATACTTTGTGTGATATTTGATGATTCATCGATAGAGTTTTCTTCTTCATGCTTTTAGGCCATTAAACAGGCTTCTTTCAGCACTAGCCAGTCAAGAGAAGTCATTTAGCAATGGTGGATAAATTTATTTGGTGAGAAATATTTGCTTTTTATTTTGCAAAATGTGCAAATTTCATTATTTTTTATAGGAGATATTTGCATATTGAAGGAAAAGAGCATCGTGTGAGGCTACCAACTACAAAATGGAATGCTCAGTATGAAAGCTTATGAATGCAATTTGGCTTCCTCTGCTGTGTGCTCTTTTCAAGATTCATATGATCTCTAGAAATGTTCATGATCATATAAAGTTATAAAGGGGGCTTCCTTCTTTGCTCTTCATCCATTAAACTGGCAGGAAACATGAACTTATGCAGGTGAAAAGGACTTTGAAAGGCGTTAATCAGTGGTTAACATGAATGGTGAAGACGACATTGCAAATTGTAGTAGTACTGTAGATTTTTCTTCTTCATGCTTTTAGGCCATTAAACAGGCTTCTTTCAGCACCAGCCAGTCAAGAGAAGTCACTGAGCAATGGTGAATAAATTTATTTGATGAGAAATATTTGCTTTTTATTTTGCAAAACGTGCAAATTTCATTATTTTTTATAGGAGATATTTGCATATTGAAGGAAAAAAGCATCGTGTGAGGCTACCAACTACAAAAAGGAAGGCTCAGTATGAAAGCTTATGAATGCAATTTGGCTTCCTCTAATGTGTGCTCTTTTCAAGATTCATATGATCTCTAGAAATGTTCATGATCATATAAAGTTATAAATGTGGCTTCCTTCTTTGCTCTTCATCCATTAAACTAGCAGGAAACATGAACTTATGCAGGTGAAAAGGACTTTGAAAGGTGTTAATCAGTGATTAACATGAATGGTGAAGACGACATTGCAAATTGTAGTAGTACTGTAAGTTTCTCTTGCTTGCCTTGCCGGAAAAAGATTATTTTGTTATTTTTTCCTCATGCGTGCATATTTTCACCGTCTTTGATACCATAGATGTACCAATGAATCAATAAATATGTCCTACATAAGCAATCACTAGCAACTTTGTGCTTTTATAAAATTTTAAGTAAGGTACATTACTCACGATTCATGAAAGATGGGGATATTTCATCACACTATCATTTATCTTGAAAATTGAGCTGAGGCAATTAGATATTTTCAATATCATGTTTAAGGAAAAAAAATGGCCAATATATTCATGTCGTTCACAATCATATATTGGGTATATATTTTGAGGAAGAAATTTATTGTTACTCGCATTTGGTATGTGTGCGATTTAGAGTGGACGAAAAACTCCTCTCTCAATATTTTCTCATATTATCAAATATATTTATGATTATTATTTAATACTCATTGTCCATTACTTTTCTTAGTTGATGCTGATATGGTTCTCTTTTTTCTTCTTTTTTGGGATTTATTTTACACTTTTAATTGTTTTCTTTGTGAGAATTTACTTTTAATTATGGTCATGTTATGTTGAGTGCATAGATACTAGGATCACAATTTTAGTATCTCAAGCATGTGCATATGTGCGGTTGACATCTTACATTTACGTATTAGATGGATGCATGAGAGTTCTTTTTCCACCCTGCTGCACCATTGTTACTATTTTGATGTCAATATATTTTTAAAGTTTGTTATTGTGTTGTCTGTCAAAAAGGTTTGAACAATTGGAGTTCTGCTTTCACATCTTTTTATTAGTTAGTCTTCAAGAATCCTGAGCTAAGTATTATTGTTAACACTATTTCCTATATTGTTTAGCATGTACCAAATCAACAAGATGTACAGTTAATGGTAAAATCCATGTTGGTGAAACATTAAGAATTCTCTATTTTGTTAGTGATAAAATCATATTCAGTTTTTCCCTTAGAGTAACTTCCTTGAGAAATAATGCAGCATATGGCAAAAGTTCCTTGAGCATTGAGAAAAAGCTTTGAACTGTTGCTAGAAATGAGAGAAATTTAACTATCCATGCTATGGAATTGGTGATGACTCTTTTTGGATACAACTCTATTCACGCATGACGTATCGACAAACTGAAATGATTCTCATTTTAACTTTAACAGAGGATGTTCTTTCTTCGCTTTAGTGTTCTAACTTATCTCTGGACTTAGGGGAGATTAATTTTGTTTGAGTCAACTATAACTTATGTGCGTCCAAAATGTGACTCTGGATGATTATGCATTTTTTATCTTTCTATTTGAATTACTCTTGAATTAGTGGTGTTCTAACCATGCATTTTATGGTGCTCTAGGTCGCTGCGGTAGAAAGATTTTTGTTTCAGCAGAGTTTCCTCCAACTTTTGCTGAACTGAAATTAGGAGCGAGCTATTATAACCGGGGAGAAGATTATGCAATCTTATGCATCTTTGAAATATGTGTCTTGTAGAATAAGAAGACATTGTCAGCATCTTTGAAATACAAGAGCTAAAATGTTTGTCATATGTTAGCATGTAGCAGAGCTTATTTCAAGTTTTATTCAGAAAAGAACAATCTATATAACATTCTATTTTCAGGCCTTTGGCAAGAAATTAGTTGTTCTATATGCAAAAAAGTTATTCTAAGAAAAAAAGAGGCTATGGAGCTATTGGGCCCGTGCAATGCACGGGCATCACTTAACTAGTTCCGTTTATAAGCTGAGCATATTGGTACGACTATACAGGTGAGGCTTTAGAAAACCGTGAATACGCAGGGAATAGGTTACATATACATAATATGTGGGATGCTATAAACATATAACAATTTCAATTTTTCGTCTAAAAATTTCACTTGGGAAATTTCATAGGGATGTACTTGCAGCTATTTCCCTACAAAACTCCACAAGAAAACTCCTAAGTTTCATTAATTTTTACCAAAAATTTCATGAGAATATCTAGGATTTCCTATGGAAAAATTCGCAAGTAATTTACATGCAAATTTAAAACCCCAGGTAACTTACCTGGGAATAATTACCTACGAAGGTTTTTCCATCAGAATTTTTTCGGAAGGAAAATCCACAATAAACGTAGTTCTCTGCGGATTTTCTTATATAATCCCCAACGAATTCCCCATGTAATACCTGATTTTCTTGTAGTGCAATTCAATAAACATATGAGTAAGCTGGTGAGATTCTTTATGACATTAAGTAAAGTATTTTTGGAGTAGAACTCACATAATAAAATATGTATAACTCATCATAGTTGTAATTATATTATGTACATGAGATAGCAGTTAGCATGGTTATGTGAGAGTAAAGCACTTGGTAAAGTTTACATGCAAATATGCACAACAAAATTGTTGTCACGATCCAATTTCGGAGTCGTGATGGCGCCTGTTGTGGAACCAGGCCAGCCACCTATCAATAACTAATCTAGGTTCAATTATAGAGATAATACCCTTTTTAATAAATGCGAAATCAATAATAATAGTAAATCAGAATTTGGAAACAATCTGTGAAAATCAAAACTCAAATCCTACAATCCCGGATCCAGTGTCTCACAGTAACTAAAAGAGGAATGACCAACATAGTCTGCAAAGTAAATAACAACAGGTAGAATAGGAAAGAGATGACGAGATCACGGACACCAGCTGCTACCTCGACAACTCTGATGGAAACTGCGGCTACTCAGTGACCAGAGTCACTACTAACATCTCTCACAAAAGCCAGATAAGACTCACATCCCTTCCCAATCATACGCTGAGCCTTTAGGTAGGAAATCACCCTACTAGGCACATACTCCATCGAACCTCTCCACTCAATCCTCGGCAATCTGGGCATAGCTAAGGTCGCGGTCTCGGCGTGACAGTCAAGAACAACATGGCATGGAGATAGACAATCCATGCCCAAAATCACATCGAAGTCAACCATGCTAAGCAATAATAGATCTGCCCGGGTCTCCAGACCCCCAATAGATATAACACAAGACCGGTACACCCGGTCCACCACAATAGTATCCCCCACCGGAGTCGACACATGAACATATGAATCAAAGACTCACGAGCGTATCCAAGAAATGTGCAAAGTATGATGAAACATATAAATACGTGGAACCAGGATCAAATAATACCGAAGCATCTCGGTGACAGACTGAGATAATACCTGTAATCACTGCATCTGAAGCTATGGCATCTAGTCTGGCCGGAAGTGCATAGAAACGGGCATGTCCCCCACCTGATCGACCTCCCCCTCTAGGGCGGCCTCTGACGGACTGGCCCTCACCCCTGGCTGCCTGAGTGGGTGGTGAAGAAACTGGAGGCTGGCTCCTGTGCTGAAATGAACTACCAGAAAGGCGGGGACAATACCTCTTGGTGTGACCCGGATCCCCACACTCGAAGCAACCCCTCTCAACAAATGACGGTGGGGACTGAAGGGAACCCCTAGGGCCAGAGTAGCTGCTAGAAGAGCCATGTGCTAAAGAACCCTTAACTAATGGTGATAGGGATGAGCTCTGGGCTGGAAGTGCACTGAATGATGAACGACCCAGATGGAAGCTGCGGGGACCGTGTCTTGATGAAACACCACTGTAAACTAGACGAGCTGGCTGGGTAGGCCTGAATGGATGGCCTCTGCTATGCTGCGACTGACCTCCTGAGTAAACACCACCATAACTACCAGATCCTCGAGGCCTCTTGGCCTCCCTCTCAACACGCTCCTGGCGGCGTACTGACTCAATCTCCCTGGCTATATCAACTACCTCCTCAAAAGAAGCGCCAAATACTCTCTCCCTGGACAGAAAAATCCGTAGCTGATAAGTGAGACCATCAACAAACCTTCGGATCCTCTCTCTGTCTGTGGGGACTAGAAAGATGGCATGACGGGCTAACTCAGAGAACCTCATCTCATACTGGGTCACGGTCATGTCTCCCTGACGCAACTGCTCGAACTCTCTGCGCAGCTCCTCTCTGCGAGACTGTGGTATATACATCTCCAAAAACAAAATGGAGAACTGGTGCCATGTAAGGGGCGCTGCATCAGCGGGTCTACGCCTCTCACCAAGCAAGTGCAGCTCCTGAAAACTGGAAGGTAGTAAATGGGACCCCACTGGCTTCTAATATCCCTGCTGTGCGTAGTATCCTCTGACACTTGTCCAAGAAGGCCTAGGCATCCTCACCCTCTGTACTACTGAAAGTCGGAGGCTGGAGTCTGCAGAACCTCTCCAACCTATGCTGCTCATCATCAACTAAAGTTGGGACCACATAATCATGTACCAGAGCAATTGGCTGCACTGAAGCTGCCCCAGGTGTCTGAAGTCCCTGGGTGATCTGCTCAGGTGTCCGGGCTGCTGTAGTTTGAATGCCTCCCCCGGCCTGAGAAGTAGTGGCAGTAGTGGACATAGCGACGACCTGTGCCAAGCTGGTGCACACCGCCAAAATCTGGCCTAGGGTCTCCTGAAGACCCGGTATCACAATGGGCATTGTTGGTGCCTGAGCCTACCCCGCTGAGATCTCAGTTGCGGGGACTTGATCCTGAGCAATGAGAGGGTCCACAGGTGCTGCCCTGGTTGCTGTGCGGGCTGTACTCCTCCCTCTGCCACGACCTCGACCACGACCTCGACCTCTGGCTGTTCCTGCTAGTGTCTGATCACCACTATCGGTAGCACGCGTCCTCACCATCTGTGAGAGAATGAAAACAACAGAAGTTCAGTTCCAGAGTTTAACAGAGTCGCACGACAGAATTTCAAAGAAATGTGGAATTTTCTAAGGGTTCTGTAGCCTCTCAAAGATAAGTACAGACGTCTCCGTAACGAACCGCAAGACTCTACTAACCCTGCTCATGACTGGTGAGACCTATTCAACCTAGAGCTCTGATACCAACTTGTAACGAACTAATTTCGGAGTCGTGATGGCGCCTGTCGTGGAACCAGGCCAACCACCTATCTATAACTAATCTAGGTTCAATTATAGAGACAATACCCTTTTTAATAAATTCGAA
>MDKH01105652.1:0-35236 GCA_005239495.1 Nicotiana undulata
GGACATGACCCTTGATAGGAAGATATGGAGGTCGAGGATTAGGGTAGTAGAGTAGGTAGTCTATAGTGTTTTTAAAAGTATTATTGACGCACAGTCTCGCTTTCTCTTGGTAGTAGGTTTGTATGACTAACCGTTGTTTTCTTTCATTGTTGATCACCTTACTGTTTTGTTATTTTCATTCTGCTTTTATATGGTTGTTTGGTACTGTCCATTCTTGTCTATATTTTCATTATTGTGGTGCTTATGCTTTTCTAAGCCGAGAGCCTATTGGAAACAACCTCCCTATCCTCACAAGGTAGGGGTAAGGTCTGCATACACACTACCATCCCCAGACTCCACGCGCGTGGGATAATACTGAATATGCTTGTTGTTGTTGTCATTCAATTTGATAGCATTTTTATTATAAGTGCTCTTTAATTATATATATTTTTTGTCAGAATCTCATGCATTTCAAAATAAGTTTTTTGTAAGGTAAGGATTCACTTTTCGTATTACTTTAATTTATGTAAGTACTGGGTCATGTTGGGTTGAGTCATTCCTATTTTAAGGAGAAACAAAATTAACCGGTCGACCGAACTAATATATATATATCTGTGTGTGTGTGTGTGTATTATTTTATCGGATATTATTTTTGAGAGCCGCTAAAAATATATATTTTTCCTATTTTAATTGGGTTATTATATATTATACTAAATTAAAAAACTTGACATCAAAAAATATTATCGAATTTTTTTGTTTTTGTGAGAGAAACTTTTTCCGTTAGTCATAGTAAAAGAAGTCATAGATATCTGAAAATTTGTGAAATTTAGCCGTTAGTTCACTCTATAATCTTATGGGTCACAGAGAAACAAGTGGGAGTTGGCATTCAACGATAGTCACTGCCGATGACATCCTCATCGAGATCCTGCTACGACTCCCGACAAAGTTACTCGTACAACTTGTATACGCGTGAAATCATGCTCATTGAACACCTCGATTCTCGATGGATTAAACAGAGTAGAGACATGATCGTACGGAATCGGAATCGGAATTGGGGCAAGGAGCCTCTCGAGTCAAGGTCCGGGCAAAACACCTGCCCTCGGAAGAATCGGGGCCACATCCCCTAGGTCTGATTCGAATCCCAAAGCTACGGAGAGCATTACCGGATAATCAAGCATGACTAGCAAAGGGTTGTGATATCTGCGCCCAACCGAATGACGCGGCGTGAATCTCGACATGTATCGGTAGAGAATCTAAGATTACCAAAACGGAAGATTTTTACCTTTTATAGAATTGTACTTAGGGTAAAACTCTCCTACTATACAAAGGGGATTCTGACTATTCATTAGACACATTGTAACACACATATCAAGACAATATATTCTTATTTTCTCTGTTATTCAAATTTCTTACTTTTGTTCATCAGTTCTTCATTGTTGTGAGCCCGAAGGCAGGAATTACATTAAGCTGTTGTTGAGTCCGGGATCACTCCCCTTAATTGGTTTGACAATTTATTACATCATTTATTTGTTTAATCTAATACTTTTTTCCTCAGTCTGGTACCGAAGAAAGATTTTGTGATGGAGTACTGAGGCCTGCGAAAGGTAAAAAGAAAGAAGACATGAGAAATATCAAGGACTAAGTCAAAGGTTGAAATATCATAATGATACATTACCTGTTGTTTTAGACGTCAATACCACACAATAATATAGGTTAAAAGTGTGGTACCCAATTTTTTGAGTGTTGTCTCACAAGAAGAACCTGGTTCTTCTTGGTGTTCCAACTACTGTTATTTGCAGAATAATAAAAGCAGTAAAGTAAAAACACAAAGATTTTTACATGGAAAACACCTGGCTCAAAAGGTGAAAAAACCACGACCTACACCTCGGTAGAATTTTCTCAAACTCTTCACTAAAACTCTGAGCCAAACGGACTTACAAAATAAACTCTTTTGTAATCCTAGGACTAACTCTAATCCTCTTTGTATCAACTAGCCTCTAGCTAATTTCTACAGATTTCAAGCTAACTCTAACTTGAACAATGTGTACCTATTACAATTGCTTCTATAAAAGCTGAAAAGATACAATATTAAATCGCCTACTACAACCAACTAAACTCAATGATAAACAGATGGAATTGGTTCTTCTAGCTGGTATGTAGCTTCAGATTTGCACACTCCAATTTGGCTCGAACTGCTTGCAAAATTTCTTCACGAATTTTTGCTCTCAATTCTTGATAAATTTCTTCTTTTGTGCGTCAACATATCATAAGAACAATCTGCAATTTATAGGATTTAGTAGATAAGGAATTAACTAGAATCCTAATCCAACTCTTCCATGGTGAAGTAGTTCTAGTCAAACTCAACTCCTAAATCCTTCCTTATCTTTGATTATGTTCTTATTGAATAAGAAGTCCTTCTCCAATTTTGTTTTTGCAATCTTTTCAATTAGAAGATATCTCAATTTTACCAGAACACATTTAACTCATGCATGTGTATCTCATGTGCCTTTAACTGTGATGGTCTATGTCACCTGTGATGGACCTGGTTCATCTCGAAGTTCCTTTGTCAATCTTCAAACTATTTCCTTCCTTGGGCCAACATTACCCGATTCAGCACCTGCTGCACCTCGTTGAACATGCACGGTACGTCCACCTCGTTCATTTTCACCTGGTCTTCTTCGGTCACCAGGCATCGAAGGTGGCTCGCTACTCCATGGGAGCAGAAAGAACCTGGGCATCCCTTGGGATAGTGATGACTATCGACCTCTTGTGTCCAGGATATACACTCGGGGCAGGGAATTGGTTTAATAACGTCGGGCTCGAATTCAACCCGCCGACTTCTGAAGACGATTCACTTCTCGGCATTTCCAAGTCCCCCAGCCCGAAAAAATCCTCAAAGATGGACGAGTCCACACCATATAAAAGGAACTAAGGGGATCGTCCGCACCATGATTCCCTTAGTTAGACCAATCCTTTCCCGCTTGGGTCTCCTCGAGCATAGATTTGGTATAAGAAGGTGACCCTGAAATATCTATTACACCGGGTGTCTTCTTCGGGGCGTGGCCGACATCCCGGGAAATTTCGGCCCAGGTCTCCTTGTCGACCCCCCGGTCCTGAGGGGGATCAACCTTATGGATATCCTCTTCAACGGTTGCTAGCTCCTAGAGGGATGTCGGCTCGTGGGCCACAAAAATATCGTCTTCTACGGGCTCATCCCTGGGCCTATAAAGTGAATCCAAGTCCGATTCTCGAGAGCTAGAACTTTCATTTGGCTTACGGGCCAACCTTTTCTTGAATTATTCTACTCTGAGCTCGGGGAGCCCGGAGCCTTCCTTTTCTTCTTTTCTCCTGCTGCAGCCTCGAGCTGCCCCAAAGCGGAGGGGTCAACGTATGGATCCTCATACCCTACTAAAGGCCTAAGCTCAATGGTCTTTAGGTAAACCTGCAAACGGAAAAGTGAAGAAAAGAGGGAAAGTATGATGCGAATGGGAGAGCCAGATGTTACATATTCAAGGAAGGGTCTTACCGTGAGAATGGGCCTCCTAGCGGCCCCTCGAGATTTTGCGCCATGAGCGCTCGGATAAGGTATCTGTGAACAAATGCCCTCGATCCACTCTTTGAGTCGAGGGAAATCATTTGGAACTTGAGCGATGGCTGCACCACCACAATACCAGTAAGAAAATGGGAGATAAAGGTAAAATGTTGTTCAAAGGGAAATCGTACTTACGAGATGCGTTCTACTTCTCGGGGAATGGCATGAGTTCAGAGGGAACCAAGTCTTCGGTCTTCACCCAAACAAAATTCCCCTGCCAACCCCGGTCTCGGTCCTCATCGATGCTCGCGAATGGGGCTTTAATTTGTTGGCCCGACGTGTGAGCTTTATTAGTCCACCTCGGAAGATACAGGGACTGTATAGGCAGAGTAAGTGATCGATGGTGAACCAACGGGATTCGGTCTTGTTCACGAAAAATTGAAGGAGGGTCACGATCCTCCCCAACGACTGCTGGATTTGACCGAGGCATAATTCGTACATCTTGCAGAAATACAAGATAACCGGGTCCACCGGGACCAATGTGAAGGGATAAGTGTAAACACTTAGATACCACTCCGCGTGATTAGTGATGGCGTCTGCAGGCTCGGGGACTACTACGTCCTTACCCGCCCAGTTGGAATCCTCTTGAATCGCATGAAGGACGTCTTCGGTAATGGAGCATATATATCTTGATACTCCTTCACCTCGGCCCTGCACCAACGAGGGATTCTTAACCTTAAAGTCATCAACAAGCAAACAACCCCCGGGAACAAACATTTTCAAGGGAGGTTTGCAACCGGTTCATCGGTAGCCACGCCAGGAGCAAACCTCTCGAGGATGACCACATCGGGAGTGATCTCCTCGATTTCAGCGGTCGGTTGCGAAGAAGAAGCGGCTTGTTAGGGAACAAATTTGGAAGTTTTAGCCATTGTTATCTGGAAAAAGCTTGAAAAATATGAAGAAAGGTTGAAAGATGAAAAGTTAGGTGTGCTGATTTGGGTAAAAATTAGGTAAAAACTTGCAATTCACTAAGACGTCTTGAAGAACAGAGATAAAAATATTAGAGTGTGAAGAAGGGTAGTGATATCCTGAAAACTCGAAGGTAGAAGCTTGGCCAAAAGGTAAAAAGTGAATAAAGGAGGAAAATATTTATAGAGGTTTCACACCGTTTCGCATTCAGGGATGACCCGCGGATGGCCAACGCGTGTTTGATATCATGAAGACACGACTGCCGGAACATTTCGGATTCTTTGTCGTTTCTGTCACGGCATATTGGAGAAGGGATCGAAGTGCATATGTCGTTTCTCATCGTTTAAGTAAACTTATTCTCAGAGAAACGAGGGGACCATCTATATACGGGTGAAACCGAGCCCATTGGAAACCTTGGTTCTCGATGGAGTAAACGGAGCAGAGAATTGATCGTATGGAACCGGAATCGGGGCAAGGAGCCCCTCGAGTTAGGGTCCGAGCAAAACACCTACCCTCAGAAGAATCGGGGCCACATCCCCTAGGTCCGATTCGAATCCCAAAGCTTTGGAGAGCATTAACAGATAATCGAGCACGACTAGAAAAAGGTTGTGATATCCGCACCGAGCTAGATGTCACAACGTGAATCTCGGCACGTATCGGCAGAGAATCTGAGATTAGCAAAATGGAATATTTTTACCTTTTATGGAATTGTACTTATGATAACACTCCCCTACTATATAAATGGGAGTCTGACTAATTATTAGACACATTGTAACAGGCATATCAAGTCAATATATTCTTATCTTCTTTGTTATTCAAAATTCTTGCTTTTTTTCATTAGTTCTTCATTGTTGTGAGCCCGGGATTGAAGGAAAGCATTACATCTGGGATCACTCTCTTTAATTGGTTTGACAATTTATTTCTGGATATCCTTAAAACCACCTATAAATTCAATTGATAGAATATATGAGTCCATCAAACTATATAGATCAGGTACTATATTAGTTTCCACAGATTAAGCTCGCACAACACTAAGTAAATGGCACAAGGAACTTTTACATGGAAAAATCCTTGCTCAATAGGATAAAAAAACCATGACCTACACTAGTAGGATTTCAACTTCACTATGAGCAATCTTTTAGATTACAACCTATGCAACCTAGGACTTAAACTCTTAATCCCTCACTAACTTGTAATACACCTACTACAAGACACATTGCAATACGCCTATTACAATGACTTCAACACATGACTAACTCTAGTTACGACACAAACACTAAAGTTTATGGTTTACAAAGGTTTCCTAATTAATGCTTATAGATAAGCAAAGTAGGAATTACAATGAAGAATAGTTATAAAGTTACAACTCAACTAAGGAAATACAAAGACTTGTTGTAGGAACTGGTCCGTAGCAGTGTTGTGCTTTGTTCTTGATGCACTTGAGAATTGAATGCTTGATTATCAAAGTTTGAAGTTCTTGAATGAATTCTCAATTGTTCAACTGATGTTTTGTTGTAATGTTAATGTTAATACAACTTGGATGACATCACTTGAATGATGTAATCACTTAGTTGGTACAAGGTCTTTCCCAATGGGAGTGACTGCTACACTGTGCTGTATTGTTTGCGTGTACAGTGCAGGCAGTCACTTTCCAACTGTGAAGAGTTGACTTCATATTATTGCTAGGGGAACCCAAGGGGTCAGTTCCCTGTGTTGATTCTTTATCTTCTGAAGTCATAGCAACTCTCATTAGCTTGACTCAGATGTTTGAGTTGTGTACCAAGTGTGTATCGGGTTCCTTATCTGGTTCTTGACAATAAGTTTGTTAGATCGTCAAAACATAAAGCTAAGGTACTATAAATCCATCAATTTCCCCCTTTTTGATTATGACAAACTTAAGGATTGATAATCCTGCACAAAGCAACAGAAACCAGATAATGCAATAGGAACTTCACAAGTTCCCCCTGACTTTGTGCTTCCTCCTTAATCAGTCCACTACTTGTTCTTATTAATTCCTCAATTTATCTTCCCCCTTTTTGGCATCATTAAAACATATAAACAAGCAAATATCATAAAGAAGTCTAGCTTAGTTAACTCATGCCACTTGTGTGCACACAAACATGATATAAAAGAGAAGCACAGAGACATAAGCATTTGCAACAAAAGAAAGAAAGCTTTCACTGAAACAGCAAAAACATAATTGGACTGTTGACACGGGAGCAGTACTAGTGATTTCCATCCACAAACCAAAAAAGAAAAAGAAAAACAACCACCACAACATAATCAAAACACTTTTTAAAGAGACAAACTGAGACACTGGTCACTGAGAGATATGCCTAGGAGACACTAGAGGAAGAGGGCTTGGAAGAGGCAGCAAGAGTTTTGAGAACGAGATCTATCATAGCATTGGCGGACATTTGCTCAGCGAGCAGTTTCTACTTCAGGTTCTCAACCTATTGTCTGATATCAGCATTCTCCTTAGTCAGACGAGCAACCTTTGAGTTTGAAGAACTGGAAGACCCTTGTGCCTCTTGGGCATGACTGAGCTGAGTCTCTAATATGGCATTCCGAGCCTTCAACTTCCCGATCTCTTCAGTAGCACAACTTTGAGCATTTATGAGCTGGGAGATCATTGAGGTGCTGCCTACTCCTCCACTTGTGTCAATACACTCACACTCCTCTAGTGTAGTCTTAGATAAGGTCTACTTTTTGTCCCTGATCGGCTCTCACCCACACTACTATTAAAGTAGGAAGATGAGGGTCGGTGCAGCTTTTACCCGTAAGGTCGGGATCGAATCCTCAGGGAGTTATGATTTGGAGTGAGTTTCTAAGTAATCTAGCAATGGTTCGTGTTTTTTATTACACTTTTCATCATTGATGGTTTTGTACTATAACTATGATTTATACTAATAATGATTGCAAGTGAATTACTAATATCTTTTTGGGTTGTTTTCTAATTGGATAAAGACACTAGGGTTATGACTTCTACCTAGGCGAGTAATTAACGGATTCTAATACCTAAGGCAAAGATGTTATTTGGGGAATTATGATATAGCCAAATGCTCCAAAATTACCCACTCTATACCTCTCGGTAGTTTGAGTGTCTATGCCTAATTGCCTTTCTCAAGGTGAATTGGGTGACAAATTTGCACAAGCAATATGGGCTCAAGTAGGGTTTTACTCTCTTGAGGTTTAACCCGTTAATTGGGACAATCAATTCTCATGACTTCGCCCCAATTCCTTGTTGGGTTGATTTTCTAGACTCAAGTCCTCTTTCTCAAGAAGGACCCAAGTCAATTTAACACCAATTAGTGTTTGCAACCACTAATCTTAATAATAAAACCATAAATCAACCCAAATATCCATCACCCGTAAAAGTCTAATCCCCAATTTAGAGAACCCATTAATTACCCACACTAGGGTTGAGCCACAACCCTAGCTAAAGGGTTTAGCTACTCATAATCAATGAAGAAATCACAGAAATAGATGAAGCAAGCCCCATGTAATTAATTTATAAGCTAAAATATGACGATTTAATGTTGAAACGAAGCTAAAATTGCAACAAAAGATGAAAAGAGACTATTCACGAGTTTCCCACTACTGCTGATACCAAGCGTCACCTAAAAAAAATACAAAAGAAACTATTTATACCAATCGAAAATTCCGGACAAAAATACCCCTGCGGGGTTACTGCGGACCGCGAAGAATGGATCGCTGTCCGCGGTGGACTTCTTGGCCTCATGGATTATGTCTCTAAAACTTCTTGATTGTGGACCGCGTAAAATGAATCGCGGTCCGCGGTGCCCTTAGTCTTCAAAATCGGGTCCTCTGAATCTCACCACCGCGGACCGCGAAGATTGGACCGCGGCCGCGGTGGTCTTTGCCTTTAAAAACTTCTTCTCTGAACCTCACCACTGCGGACGGCGAAGATTGGACCGCGGCCGCGGTAGTCTTTTCCTTGTAAAGGCTTCTCTGAACTTCACCATCGCGGACCGCGAAGAATGGACCGCGGCCGCGGTGGACACTTGAGGTAGGCCTTTTGTTGTTCTTGGTACTTGTGCAAGATTCACTCCTTTTTAGCAGATTTTTGACTGTTTGTCACCCTTTTTGGCTCAATCCTTGCAACAAGCACAACACGTAAGCCTTTGGGACTATTTTGTACGTAATTGCGTCCAAAACTTGAGTAAGATTGAGCGAAAAATAAGGTAAAAATCCTAGTTATCAACTCCCCCAAACTTAAGCTTTTGCTTGTCCTCAAGCAAACAAAATAAGCCCCACCCCTTTTTAGTATTTTCAAGAAAATTCGGATGTATTAAGGTAACCTCTTCTAGCATCATTTGGTACTAACAATTGCCCTCAATGCAAATGAGTCATTAACAATATTTGACCCTTTTAAAACCATGGATTCAAGTGCGACACAAGAGTATCAAGAGTTGACTCGACTCATCAAACTCTTACTATTACTTTGGTCATTGTGGAACCCAAACTCATACTCCTCAACTCTCCCTAAGCACCTCACTTTAGAATTGTAATGCTCAGAACAAGGATAATGGGAGTTCACTCATCTCTCTCAAAGGAAAGACTCAAGTCGACTCAAAGTACCATAGGCTTGCCCCTTATGTAAGTCACCACTAATGTAAGTTTCATTCAACTCAAGATCATATAGGGCTTTAGTGGGTACATGATGAAGGATTTTGGTTAAAGGTAGCAAACATTTGGTCAAAGTGAGTTCAATCTTCCCTTAAGCACTTCATTTGTTTCACATTCTTTGACTCCTTGAGTCAATTAGCTCTTTCTGAAGGGTTGGAGAGACATACTGTCACACCTTTTTGTTCTTTCAAATCAATTTTTCTCCTTTCTAGGCTTTCCACACCTTTAATAACATTTCTTTCATTGATTCCCTTTATTTCTTCCACTTTGTTCATTCTTTTTGGCTTTTTTATTTTATTTTTTCTTTTCTTTGTTTTTCATTGCCTTTCCTTTTATTTCTTTTGTACCTTATTTTTCACTTTGTTGCAATTCCTCGTCTCTCCCCCAAACTTATGCTTTTGCCTTGTGTTAAGGAAAGATTTGGGTGCCAATAGAGGGTTAAAATGGGTAAAGGCTTGTAACATGATTTTTGAAAGAAAAAGGTCTAAGGCTCAAAAGGGTTGACTAGGGAAATTGTCACTGGTAGGCTATGGAAATGTTAAATTCACTATTTGGATCAAGGAGAGCCTATAATCACCTCTTAAGTCAAACTTCACTTATGATTTCGCCTAGACAAACATTCAGGGCAAGTTCTAGATTAATGGCACGGGACTTGGACTTGCAATTCAACTCTCACCACTCAAGCTATGGGATCGCTAAAGAAACAGAGTCGGGAGCCCACAACGACCTTAGTTATGCTTTGAGCAACACAATGGTCCCGAAAAATCACTTGATGATTATCGGTCAACACAAGAGTCTCAAGGTCACAACTTTCACCATCCTAAACACAATGGTTTGTTTTTGACCATATGATCAAAGGCAAATGTGTTAGGCCCAAGTGAAGCTTTGCTTGAGGCACCTTTATTCACAAGCTATTAAAAAGAAACAAAAAGAAAAATAGACTCAAACCCTTAAGAAAGTATTCACACCATCCATCCTCGGGAAGAGTCACCCGGTTCACACAAATTCCACCTTTGGAAAGAACTGTGGCATTAAGAAAACCAAAGGCTTATTGTACGTGAAAAATTCAAAACAAGAAGCTATGAAAGAAAAATAAGAAGCTATAAAAAGGGACAATGCGGAAAGTGAAATGGGTGAAATAAAATTAATATGTACATGAGGGGATTTAGTCGAATATACATAAGGGGGATGAATATATACATTGGAAAGTAACTTTACATACAGACCCAAAAGTAAAAAATACTAAAAGTATTGAAATAGTAAAGTTATTTACATACCCAAAATCAAAAGAAAGCATAATAAAAAGAAAATATTGTTTGAATTGTACAGTCATCCAATAAAATCAATCACAGTAGGGCCACTCCCCCAACCAAAAGCTAGCATTGTCCTCAATGCTATCTAGCAAAATAAGCTCAAAAATTGTAAGGAGAAAGAGAGTAAAGAAAAACTCTCTATTGGCCCTTTGCCTGTGTGGGGTCATCAGCATGGGTCTTGGGGTCTGTGGCCTGTGGGGGAACCTGGGACTGGTTCCCAGAGCCCTGTGCCTCCGGCTGGACCTAGGACTGGACCTGCATCTCCTCTGCAGTTTGGGTCTATGCTGGTGGGTCTGCCAACTTTAACTGAATACCCTCTATACGGGGCATCACCCTCTTCCTCTTTGCTGGTCTCTCAACCTCTGGCTCCTGCTCAGGCTGGGCAGCCGGCTCCTAAAGCAATAGGTCTAAAGGTAGGTGATCTTCCTTCAGCTTGTCCACCTCCTTCCTCATCTCCTTCACAGTCTCCTTTGATGCACGAGTCTTCTTGAGCCTCTTGGTCTCCTTTGTAAGCTCCTTTAATGCCTCCCCGTGGGAGTCAACAGCATCCAGAATCTTCTTTTGGTTGTCAAGAATTTTCTTCTGGTTGGCCAGAAGTTCCCTGAGGGAGTCCTCAACTGAATGGGGTACCTGTGGTGGAGGAGGAGTAGCCTGGGCTGTCACAGACATAGAAATCACAGACAACTTAGATGTAGCTACCTGCATCCAGTTGTTGATACTGGCAAGTGACTGGCTCAGTCTTTGGGCAGTCAGAGGATATGCCCAGGATGAAGGAATGCCTGGGTCTTCTGAGGTGGAGGGGCCTGGAGCACTCTCTAGGATGGCGGGCTAGGGCTGAGAAGACGCCACTACAACCACTGGCTCTTCAGACTGTCCAGTGGAAGCAATGGATCTACCCTTGAACTTCTTGCTCTTCTGGTTGTCATCACTTTGTAGATCATACCAAGAGAAAGGGGCTTTTGTCTTCAGCTTCACATCAAAACTTCTCTTTTCCACCAGTTGATCCTCAAAATACATGGTCAGGAAGTTGGGGAAAGGGTAAGCTCTATCACCTTTATTTACCACTCGGGTAATGACGGTGGACATGACATTCCCGACATTAATCGGGTACCCCACCATAATGGAAGCAATCAATACAGCCCGCCAGAGAGGAATAGAGTTTTCGTGGAAGGTTGGGTCAAGCCTGTTGCACACGAACGTCTCCCAACCTTTAGCCTCAAAATTCAACGTTCTCCTGAGAATGGTCTTTCCTGCCTGCAACCAATCCAGGGTTTCACCTGAGATAGCCAAATGCTCCGCAAGCCAATGACGGGCTTCATCACCCGTATTCAACTTCTCTCGGTATTGTGTTTCATCTTCCTCATCAAACTCTAGATAAGAATTCAATGCTGCCCCATCAAAAGGTACCGTGAGATTTCTCACCATGGTTGCCTTGGAGTCTTTCTTCAAAAAAGACAAGTTTGTGTAAAACTCCTTGACAAGGTGCTCATTGGCATCCGACAGGTAGAAAGAGAAGTAGTCCCTCCCTTTCTCTCCCTGAATTGTCTCTTCACATTTGGGTTGAGTGGAAATAGATATTTGGTGGTGAACCTGCGCTCCATTATCAATTTCCTCTCCGACCACCACTCCCGGAATCAAAGAAAAGCTGCCTCACTTACAAATCTATGTTGCCACACCACCGGGTTTCTTGTTCTCTCCACTCCCCCAACTTGGGGTTCACCACCTATTTGGGGTTCATCTACAACTGTTTCATCTCCGGAATGTTCACCAGACAGGGAAGTTGTGGGTGAAGTGGAGTCTGTGTGGCCACTCCCTGCTGCTGAGCCTTCAAACGACTCAAAATTGGCTGGTGCTGGAGCAGGGGCGGGGGGGAGAGTCAGAGGGTTCATTTGTCAACCAAAACCTCTCCGGGTAGTCTTCTGTGTATTCTGCTATTGATTTTGAAGAGGCTTCAGAAGGTACATAATCACTCTCCGAATGGGAGGCAGCTTTGTCTAGTGTCCGGATTATTTTCCTGGTGCTTTTTATAGCTTCCCGGACCTTTGGGGCAAGTTTTATCATTCCCTTGCGTCGCCCTCGGGATGACTCTCCCTTTCCACCAGGTTTATGGCCACCACCTTGTGATTGGACCATTCTCTGTAAGTTCAAATCAGTTAAACATTATTAGTACCCAAGTAGTGGATAGATCAGAGATACACAGAAGAGTTGCATAATACACAGATGAGCTGCAGAAGTGGGACCGCGGACCGCGTAAAAGCGACCGCGGTCCGCAGTGAAGGGCTTAGGTAAAAAAAGGCCTCTCTCAAGTTGGGCATCGCGGACCGCGAAAAAGCGACTGCGGTCCACACTCAGGCATCGCGGACCACGAAAAATTGATCGTGGTCCGTGGAGAAGTGCGGTTCAGACTACCCACTTCTCTGAAGTTAAGCACCGTGGTCCGCGGTCATCAAAATCAAATGGGACTGATAATTCAACACCGCGGACCGCGCTCATAACAAAAGACTAGGGTTTGAGTTTGTCGGTTAATTTCAAGTTCAAATGCACAATTTGTTAAAACCCTGCGTGATTAATCAGTGAAATTGACTACAAAGGGTCTAAAATGAGCCTTATGAACAAACCCTAACTTTGTTAATGGCTTAAAGAAGAAAAAGGGTGAAAAAGAGAAGAAAATCTACCAAATAAACAAGAAAATAATCAAATTAAGGAGTTAATGAATCATAATTACACTTACTAGATGTTGGGATGAAGAGTAGATGAATGAAATGCACACTTGGAAGTATGAATCTTGAGACACAGTTAAAATTCACTTTGGAGAGTTAAAGTGCGTAAAGTGTAAAATGAGGACCTTAAGGTCTATTTATAGAAGGGACCTGGGACCCACTAGACTTACCTACCGCGAAAAAGCGACCGCGGTCGTTCAATGTTCTTGAGAAAATGGCCAGATGGTCACTGCAGTCCGCGGAGAAAACTCCAGAGACACAGTTGCTTCTGATGGGGCTCCGCGGACCACGAAATGAGGACCGCGGCCGCAGAGCAAACTTCAGAGACTTTATTTTCTAAGGGATGGTCATCGCGGTCCGCGGAAAAAACTCCAGAGACACAGTTGCTTCTGATGGTACTCCGCGGACCGCAAAATGAGGACCGCGGCCGCATAGCAAACTTCAGAGACTTGATTTTCTAAGGGATGGCTCCGCGGACCGCGAAAAGAGGACCGCGGTCGCGGTGCCAACTTCAGAGAGCTGGAAATCCAACACTTAGCTTTTTTCCCGGCATCAAAATAATCCTACAACATCCCAAAACCAACTAGTGCAAAAACGAGTCCTATAATACCAAGAAAATCAAAGAAAAACAAAAAATAAAGACACATGGGTTGCCTCCCAAGAAGCGTCTGATTTAACGTCGCGACACGACGCATGTTACCAAGTTCATTTGAGATGGAGAAGTGCCACTACATGGCTGTCATCAATTTTGCCCAGGTAGTGCTTGACCCTGTGCCCATTTACTCTGAAAAATTTCCCTCTTTTGTTCTTTAGATCAAGAGCACCAAACGGAGTCACAAACATAACTTCAAAAGGTCCGCTCCACTTTGACTTAATCTTTCCCGGAAACAGGCGTAACCGAGAATTTAACAAGAGAACCAAGTCACCTACTTTGAAATCCTTACCGCGAGCATACTTATCATGAAGGTACTTCATTTTGTCCTTGTACAAGGACGAACTGGAGTAAGCATGGAATCTGAATTCGTCAAGTTCATTAAGCTGCTCCACACAAAGATTGGTTGCGACATCTCATTCAAGATTCAACTTCCTCAAGGCCTACATGGCCTTGTGCTCTAACTCAACCGGTAGATGGCAAGCTTTCCCAAACACCAATCGGTACAGAGACATGCCGATCGGGGCATTGTAGGCAATCCTATAAGCCCATAGAGCGTCATTCAACTTCTTTGACCAATCAGTCCTATTTGCATTGACCGTTTTTGACAATATGCTCTTTATTTCCCCGTTGGAGACTTCAACTTGGCCACTCTCCTAGGGATGGTAGGTGGTGGTAACTTTGTGATTTACACCATACTTTGAAGCAAGGCGTCAAAAGCTTTATTACAGAAGTGCGACCCCCCATCACTAATGATTGCACGAGGCGTGCCAACCCTTGTAAAAATGTTCTTCTTGAGAAATGCCATAACACTCCGGGACTCATTGTTGGGTAGAGCCACTGATTCAACCCATTTAGAGATATAATCCACCGCCACGAGAATGTAGGTATTCCCACAAGAGCTAACAAACGGGCCCATGAAATCGATAACCCACACATCAAAGATATCAACTTCGAGAATAGTATTGAGAGGCATCTCATCTTTCTTTGAAATTCCCCCGGCCCTCTGACATTCATCACATCTCTTTACTAAGCCACCGGCATCTTTATACAAAGAAGTCCAAAAGAAACCACAGCTAAGCACCTTTGAAGTAGTCCTTGCCCCTCCATGATGACCACCATATGGTGAGGAGCGGCAAGACTCAAGAATCGACCGTTGTTCTTCTTCCGGTACACAGCGCCGGATGACCCCATCAGTGAAAATCTTGAATAAATATGGCTCATCCTAATAGAAGTCCATGCTATCCCTCCTGAGCTTCTTTCTTTGGTTAGAAGAGAGCTCACAAGGAACAACACCAGTGAAAAGGTAGTTGGCAATGTCGGCAAACCATGGCATTTCTTGCATTGACACCGAAAGAAGTTGCTCATCGGGGAAACTGTCATTAATCTCAAGCCCATCACAAGGTCGACCTTGCTCCTCCAATCGAGAAAGATGGTCGGCCACCTGGTTCTCACTTCCTTTTTTGTCAACAATTTCCAAATCGAACTCTTCAAGCAACAATACCCAACGCATGAGTCTCGCTTTGGAATCCTTTTTGGTCATGAGATACCGGAGTGCCTCATGGTCAGTGTGAACTATGACCTTGGCACCCATCAAGTAAGGACGAAATTTCTCCATAGAAAAGACTATTGCCAAAAGCTCCTTCTCTGTGACAGTGTAATTCATTTGGGCTGAATTCATTGTTTTGCTAGCATAATAGATAGGGTGAAAGATCTTGTTTACCCTCTGGCCCAACACCGCCCCCACATCTACATCACTCGAGTCATACATAAGCTCAAAAGGAGAGCTCCAATCCGGCACCGTGATGATAGGAGTTGTGGTAAGCTTGTGCTTCAACAATTCAAATGAACTATGCAATTCTCATCAAAATAAAATTTGGCATCTTTCTCTAGCAATTTGCACAAAGGATTGACCACCTTAGAGAAGTCCTTAATGAAACACCGATAGAACCGGCGTGCCCAAAGAAGCTCCGGACTCCCCTAACCGAAGTTGGTGGTGGCAACTTAGAAATCACTTCAATTTTTGCTTTTTCCACTTCAATACCATTCCTCGAGATCTTGTGGCCCAACACTATTCCTTCTTCCACCATAAAGTGGCATTTTTCCCAATTCAACACCAAGTTGGTTTCTTCACAGCGAGCAAGGACTTTGTCAAGATTACTCGAACATTCATCGAAAGAATCCCCAACTACACTGAAGTCATCCATAAACACATCAAGGAAATCTTCAACCATATCTGTAAAGATCGCCTTCATGCACCATTGGAAAGTGGCGGGTGCATTGCACAGACCAAAAGGCATCCGGGCGAAAGCAAATGTACTATACGGACATGTGAAAGTGGCCTTATCTTGATCCTCCGGGGCAATCAAAATCTGATTATAGCATGAATACCCATCCAGAAAAAAGTAGAAAGCCCGACCCGCAAGCCTATCTAACATTTGATCCAAGAAGGGCAAGGGAAAATGGTCCTTGCGGGTCACTTTGTTGAGCTTGCGGTAGTCCATACACACCCGCCATCCAGTAACCGTTCTCGTTGGAATGAGCTCATTTTTGTCATTTTGGACCACCGTCATTCCACCCTTATTCGGAACGCATTGGACCAGAGAAGTACAAGCGCTATCCAAAATGGGTAGACAACCCCTGCATCAAGCAATTTTATGATCTCTTTCTTCACCACCTCTTGCATTGCCTCGTTGAGCCTCCATTGGTGTTCTACGGAAGGCTTTGCTCCATCCTCTAAGATGATTTTGTGCATGCAAAAAGCGGGGATAATTCCCTGAATGTCCGCAAGAGTCCATCCTATTGCTTTCTTCCTCCTCCTTAGCACATTTAAAGCTGAGTCTACCTGCAATTAGGTTAGGCAAAGTACATGATGGACCAAGATATTCATACTTGAGGTGGGAGGGTAGTGGCTTCAACTCCAAAGTCGGGGGCTCTTCAATTGAAGGCTTTGTTGGTGGAGTCTTCCGGTTCTCCAAGTCCAATGATAGCTTTCTGGGACCATAAGAGTAAGAACCCATGCCTTGAAGGGCATTGGTACTTTCAAGAAAACCATCTACCACGGTGTCCTCGTGGTCCAATAAGGCAGCCTCCATTGGATCATCAACATGGATCATAGAGCTAGCATCATCAATAATAACCTCAGTCACGAGGTCCATAAAAGAGCATACTTCTGTACTGTTGGGCTGCTTCATTGATTTACAAACATGGAATACCACCTTCTCATTTCCCACTCAGAAAGTGAGTTCCCCAGCTTCCACATCAACCAAGGCCTTCCCCTTTGCAAGGAAGGGCCTTCCCAAAATGATGGGAACCTCAAAATCCACTTCACAATCCAAAATGACAAAGTCCGCGGGCAAAATAAATTTGTCCACCCGCACCAACACATCATCAATTATCCCTAGGGGCCTCTTCATCGACCTATCCACCATTTGCAAACGCATTGAGGTCGCCCTAGGTTGCCCGATTCCCAATGTTTTAAATACCGAGTATGGCATCAAATTTATACTCGCTCCAAGGTCACACAAGGCTTTAGCAAAATCCGCACTACCGATAGTGCAAGGAATGGTAAAAGCTCCCGGGTCTTCAAGTTTGGGGTGCCATTGAATGTACTATGTCACCCACTTGGTGAGTCATCTTGATGGTTTCACACTCCATAGACCTTTTTTTGTGACTAAGTCCTTCATGAACTTAGCATACCCGGTCATTTGTTCCAAGGCTTCAACCAACGGGACATTGATGGAAAGATTATTCATAATATCAATAAACTTATTGAATTGGGTCTCTTGCTTTTGTTTGGCCAACCTTTGAGGGTATGGAGGAGGGGGACTAGGCAATGGTGCCTTGGCTTGTGGGACCACCGACTCCGGCATATCAATCACGTGTTCCCTAGACGGGTTCACGTCCCTTTGCAAATCCTCCCCATTATCATGGATATCAATTCTCACCTCACTAGTAGTTGGCCCTTCCACCACTTGCTCAACTTCAATTGGTAACTCATCACGGGGAAATTCATCATCATCAACAATAATTCGCTTTTTCCTCGAAGTACTTGCTTCACCACCTTTTCCACTTCTCGTGGTCACCGCCATGGCGTGACCGGTATTATTATTGTTCCTACCCTTGGGGTTCACCACCGTATCACTTGGTAGTGCACCCTTTGGGCGTGTGTTTAAGGCATGTGTAATTTGTCCCATTTTCACTTCAAGGTTTCTAATGGAGGTGTTGTGAGAGGCCAACTGAGCATCGGAGTCTGCATTTTGCTCCATCATTTTCTTGAACATGTGTTCAATTTTCCCCATATCATTGCTTGATGAGCTTTGTCCTTGAGATTGGTACGGGGGTGGATTGCTTGGTTGTTGTTACATCGGGGGACTTTGAAAGCCCGACCCCCGGTTACCATTGCCACCCCAGTTGTTGTTGTTGTTGCCTCCACTCCAATTATCATCATTGTTGTTCCCCCATTGTCGATCATTGTTGTTCCCCCAATTCCGTGTATTGTTGTTATTGTTCCAATTTCTTTGTCTTTGATTACCCCAATTTTGATTGTTACCTTGGTTTCTCCAGTTTTGATTGTTGTTTTGACTGTTTCCTTGACCTTGGAAATTATTAGCATACATCACATCCTCTTCTTGTCATCATACTCCTCTTCTTGACCATATCCACTTGGCCCTTGGTCACCCTGATCATTGTTGCTTTGCTTAGAATTTCCCCGGGGTCTTCTTTGGTTCACTCCCTCCATGGCATTTACTTGCTTCGTCCTTTGTAATTGTTGAAGTTGGGCCTTTGCAAGTTGGTTCATAGTGGTTGTGAGCTCGGCAATTGCTTGCCCCTCTTCTTGAAGTTCCTTGTGAATACTATTGACACCGGTCTCACCCTGAGGTACGTTTGCTCTACTTTGCCAAGCTGATGATGTGTCAGCCATCTCATCTAATATCTCACATGCCTCGGGGTAATTCAATTTCATGAAATTTCCACCGGCCAACTGATTGACCACACATTGATTGACAGTGTTTATCCCTCGGTAGAAAGTCTGCTGGATCATGGCTTCGGTCATGTTGTTGTTCGGACATTCCTTAACCATATTACGGTATCTCTCCCATATATCATGCAAAGGTTCGTTGGGTTCTTGCTTAAAGGCCAAGATTTCATCTCTGAGCGTCGCCATATGACTTGGTGAGAAGAATTTAGCAATGAATTTGTCTGCGAGCTCATCCCAAGTAGTTATTGAGTGGTTGGGCATCCACTCGAGCAAGTCTAGAGCCTTCCCTCGAAGAGAGAAGCGGAATAACCAAAGTCTCAAAGCATCCTCTGAGACATTTGTCTGCTTACTACCCCAGCAGGTATCCATGAAGCCCTTTAGATGTTTATAAGCATTCTGGTGCGCAGCTCCGGTGAAATAACCCCTCTGCTCCAAAAGTGTAAGCATCACATTTGTTATCTGAAAATTTCCCGCCCGAATCCTTGGCGGGACAATGGCACTAGCATACCCCTCGTTTGGAAGAACCCGAGGGGCAGCTCTAGCAGCTGGAGGCGGAGGAGGATCTTGATTGTCCTCATTAATATTGGCCGGTCGGCCTCGTTTGGGAGGAGGTACTTTGTTTATTTCCTCTTCTTGGTTGTCATATACCTCCTCCACAATGTTTCCCAAAGGATCCGCCATGGGAACTGAAATGATTCAACACACACATTAATAGAAAAAGGAAAGAAAAACACTTAACACTACTATTCACGTAGATAATCAACACCGTATAACTCCCCAACAACGACACCAAAAAGTGATCGGCTCTCACCCACACTACTATTAAAGTAGGAAGATGAGGGTCGGTGCATCTTTTACCCGAAAGGTCAGGATCAAATCCTCAGGGAGTTATGATTTGGAGTGCGTTTCTAAGTGATCTAGCAATGGTTCGTGTTTTTGACTACACTTTTCATCATTGATGGTTTGTACTATAACTATGATTTATACTAATAATGATTGCAAGTGAATTACTAATATCTTTTTGGGTTGTTTTCTAATTGGATAAAGACACTAGGGTTATGACTATACTTAGGCGAGTAATTAACGGATTCTAATACCTAAGGCAAAGATGTTATTCGGGGAATTATGATATAGCCAAATGCTCCAAAATTACCCACTCTATACCTCTCGGTAGTTTGAGTGGCTATGCCTAATTGCCTTTCTCAAGGTGAATTGGGTGACAAATTTGCACAAGCAATATGGGCTCAAGTAGGGTTTTTACTCTCTCGAGATTTAACCCGTTAATTGGTACTATCAATTCTCATGACTTCGCCCCAATTCCTTGTTGGGTTGATTTTCTATACTCAAGTCCTCTTTCTCAAGAAGGACCCAATTCAATTGAACACAAATTAGTGTTTGCAACCACTAATCTTAACATAAAACCATAAATCAACCCAAATATCCATCACCCATAAACATCTAATTCCTAATTTCGAGAACCCATTAATTACCCACACTAGGGTTGAGCCACAACCCTAGCTAAAGGGTTTAGCTACTCATAATCAATGAAGAAATCACAGAAATAGATGAAGCAAGACCCATGTAATTAATCTATAAGCTAAAATATGAAGATTCAATGTTGAAACAAAGCTAAAATTGCAACAAAATATGAAAAGAGACTATTCACGAATTGCCCACTACTGCTAATACCAAGCGTCACCTAAAAAAATACAAAAGAAACTATTTATACCCAACCGAAAATTCTGAACAAAAATACCCCTGCGAGATTACCACGGACCGCGAAGAATGGACCGCGGTCCGCGGTGGACTTCTTGGCCTCATGGATCTCCTCTCAGCGTGAGGAAGCAAGACCTTGTTCACTAACTCAAAGAGCAACTAGTAAACATGAAGCAAGGCCTTCTTATGTATTTGTTCCCCTTGCAGCACTGCTCTCTCCTTGACGATAGCACACTTAAAGTTTGAGCCACAAGCACCTCGAACAGAAGACAAACCTTCAGAAGGAACTTTGAGTATCTCTCCTAGCAAAGCAGGATCCAGAACCATGTCTACACCATTCACCAGTGCGCAGATATGATCAGATTCAACAGTAAAGAGGTCTGCGTAGAAACTTTGAACCTCTTCCTCATATAATTTGGGCACATCCACCTTGAATAGGTGTGACCACTGTTGAAACTCACACATCTCTATCACTTGATGCATTCCAGCCATCTCAGAGACTTCAGGGTCAAAAGTACGACCCCACAACACCTTCTGATACCTCAATCTCTCTTTACCAGAGGTGCTACCACTCTTTGCCTTCTTCAAAGAATCGGGTTCTTTAACATCCTCTAATTTTCTTTTCACAGACTTTCCACGAGACTGAACTTTCCCACTAGACTTTACTTGCATACCCTTATCAGACAAAGACTCTTCTACTTCCATTTCTTTCAACTTGCCACTATCCTTCACTGACTTTTCACTTGTCGTTCCAACAATATCTTTCGAAGGACTCTCATTAGAGTGATTCTTTTTCTGAGGCTTCTTGGTCAAGGAACTTGGTTCCTATGGGGCTTCCTCATCAACTTCCACAACTGGAATATCCTTATCACAAACAACTTGGCCATCCCTAACTAGACTTTTCTTCTTCTTCTTGCTACTTCACTTACTTTTTTTGAGAGCAGACTCAAGAGCCTCCTTTTTTGCAACCTGGTAGTAGGTTGCTTGAGAGGGGGCTCAGGAGTTGCTACTCTCCTTCTTACCTTAAAGAACGCACTCAGCGCAACATCATCACTGGACCTTATTACAGGAGCCACCACACTCAAAGTCTCAACATCAAAGTGAGGAGAAGGAGCAGGGTTGAAACTGACCTGGGATGATGATTCCTGACCTGTTTCCTTAGGAGAAGGGTTAGGTCCATCAAGAGGGGTCCCAGTAGTTTCTTCCGATGCCGGCTGTTCAAAGGGCCCCATTGTTCCTTCTCCTACTAAGGGATGAGTCTCTTTCCCTTGAGACTCAGGCACACTAGAATTTTCCTCACTCATTATCCCCTCAGCCGCAATAGACAACATATTTTCTATGACGTCCCTTTCTTGAGGTTCCATCTGAGCAACAATAGAAGAATCATGAATACCTGTAGACTCACAACTTTCCATAGTAGCTTTAGCACTTTCTAGACTGATTGATGATATTTTTACTGCAGATAGAGACTCACTCTGATTTTCTTTTGGATTTGGAATTTCCTTTTCCTCTTTACTCTGCTCGTTGAGTGTCTCAGGCAACAATGAAGGGATGCTATCATTCTTAGGGTTGTCTGATTTCTCAACACTTAGAAGAGGATCAGAGTTAGAGTGGGTAGAGAGAGGGGTGGAGAGTGAAGGAGAAACTGGTTTAGGGTTTTCTATTGGAACAACGGTGGAAGAAGGAATAACTGGTGGGGTTTCTACGGGAGAAGACTCGATGGTTTTCTTATCAGTTGTAGGAGAGGTTGTCTGCTCCTTAGCCATGGTAAGAGTTTTGCTTGAAGGTATTGGAGAGACTAGGGAAGGATGTTGGTTAAAGTTTTGGAAGTGAGAGGGTTATAATGAGGTGGATGGCAATTATGAAGGGAGGATAAACGGGTTCTGAAATGACGGGAGATACGTGGGAAGATGCAACGCTTCAAAGGGAAGTGAAAGGATTTTGAAAGAAAAGACGTGACATACAGAGTCTGAAAAGGTTGATGATGTGGCATTATTTTTGTTCCTTTTGAGATATGTATGAGAAAAGCAAAAGACTACTAACCTGTGGCACAAGAACCAGGTTCCTGACCAGTCTTTCAAAAGTGCTCAACCTTCTTTTACCGCTCATGCATTGCCTCAGCAGCTTCTGTAATCATCAAGCGTGTCTACCTGTAATGGTATATAAGTGAGTTAGACTTGGCCAAAAAACATTGTAGCTAATTTTACATGTATGTGACTTTCATAGCCATGTGCTGGGAATCAGGTTCTCAATTAGGCTATATTAGCCCCAGTGCCAGCCTGTTTCTCTCAAAGTGTTCTCTGCTTAGGGCTTTGGTGAAGATGTCTGCAATTTGATCTTCTGTTCTGCAAAACTTCATACAGATAAGCCCCTTTTCTACGTTGTCTCTGATAAAATGATGTCTCACATCAATGTGCTTGGTTCTCTTATGTTGGACTGGATTTTTGGCCATGTTGAGTACACTTGTGTTATCACAACAAAGATGTACACAATCAGTGTACATTCCAATGTCTTCCAGCTGTTGTTTGATCCACAGTAGCTGAGCACAACAGGAAGAAGCTACAACATATTCTACTTCACTTGTTGAGAGTGCCACTGAATTTTGCTTTATTGTGCCCCATGGGATAAGACATGACCCCAATAAGTGAGCCATTCCAGATGTTCTTTTCATGTCCACAAGATAACCTGTATAATCAGCATCGGCATACCCAACAAGATTGAAATTGTCATCTGAAGGGTAATACAGAACCATGTCCTGTGTTCCCTTGAAATATCTCAGGATTCTTTCAGCAGCCTTAAGATGAGATTCCTTAGGATTTGACTGAAACCTTGCACGCAGTCCTACACTAAAAATAATATCTGGCGTGCTTGCAGTAAAGATAGAGAAGATATCCAATGATTCCTCTATACATTGTTTGATTCACAAGAGAGCCATATTCATCCATATCTAGTCGGGTAGCAGTGGCAATGGGAGTGTCAATCACTTTTTATGCTTCCATGTCAAACCTCTTCAGAAGCTCCTTGATATACTTCTGCTCACTTATAAATGTTACCTTTGTGGACTACTTCACTTGAAGACCCAAGAATAAATTCAACTCACCCATCATGTTCATTTCAAACTCATTTCCCATAAGTTTTGCAAATTCCTCACATAGTAAATCAGTTGTTGCCCCAAAAATGATATCATCAACATATACCTGAACAATGAGCAGGTTCCTCCCTCGTTACTTCAGAAACAAAGTGTTGTCAATTTTTCCTCTTGCAAAACTATTTTCTAAGAGGAACTTTGACAACCTCTCATACCAAGCTCGAGGATCCTGCTTCAACCCATACAATGCCTTGTTCCTTAAGGAGGCCATTTAGAAATGCACTTTTGACATCCATTTGGAACAAGGTGAATTCCATATGTGATGCAAAGACAATGCGAATTCTGATAGCTTCCATACGAGCAACTAGAGAAAAAGTCTCATAATAATCAATTCCTTCCCCTGATTGTAGCCTTGGACCACTAACCTTGCCTTGTTTCTTGTTTTTTTTTTATGTTCATCAAGCTTGTTCCTGAACACCCACCTGGTCCCTATGATGGTACGATATGTGGGTCTAGGTACCAGGTGCCATACTTCATTCCTTTAAAATTGATGCAACTCATCTTGCGTGGTTGTGATCCAGTCTGCGTCTTTAAAGGCCTCCTTAATATTTTTGGGCTCTATTTGGGAGAGAAATGCTGAGAAGGCAAGTGAATTCTTAGATTTTGGTATAGTTTGGACTCCTGAATTTAGAAGAGTAATTATATTGTCAAGAGGATGGGATCTCTTGTGTTTCTAGTTTGTCACTTGAATTTCATTTGTAGAGGAGCTGGGCAAGACTGACTGATTCTCTTGTATCCTTCTTTCTGCTACCGGTGGAGTACTTTGAACTGCACCAACCACTCTTTCTTCAGCTTCAGTGGTTGTGATTGTAGTACCTGGTTCCTCTCTAACTGATGAGGAAGTGATTGCATTGTCTTCACCTGTCCCTTCACCTGACTCATCATGTTTGCCTTTCCATTTGCCATATCAATGACCTCTCCCGGAACTAACAGAGGCTCTCCATCTTGATCATCCTTCTTGATCTTCTTACAGGAGAGATACGACTCTTCAAAGATTACATGAACACTCTCCTCAACACACTGAGTCTGCTTGTTGTATACCTTGTAGGCTTTACTTTGAGAATAATACCCCAGAAAAATTCCTTCATCGCTCTTGACATCAAATTTTCCAAGCTGATCCTTTCCATTGTTGAGGACATAACATTTGCACCCAAATATTTTCAAGTGAGCCAGCTTGGGCTTCCTTCCATTCAACAACTCATAAGGAGTTTTGTTCAAGAGATACCTAGTCATGCACCTGTTCACCAAGTAGCAAGTATTGAAAGCTTCTTCCCAATAGTTCTTAGCAATCCCACTATCGATCAACATTGTTCGTGCCATATCTTCAAGAGTTCGGTTCTACCTTTCCACAACTCTGTTTTGCTGTAGAGTTCTTGGGGCTGAGAAGTTGTGGGTGATGCCATTTTCGTTGCAGAATTCATCAAACCTTACATTATGAAATTCTGTTCCATGATCTGATCTAATGCATGCTACTTTTGATTCCATCTTTACTTGAATCTTCTTCACAAAGGCTACAAAAACCTCAAAGGACTCATTTTTGGTTCTGAGGAACAGAGTCCAAGTGAATATGGAATAGTCATCTACTATTACAAAGATGTATCTTTTTCCTCCCCTAATTGGAACTCTCATAGGGCCACATAGATCCATATGAAGAATATCAAGTGGTTTTGAGGTGCTGACATCCTTCTTGGTTTTGAATGAAGATTTTACATGTTTTCCTCTAGCGCAAGCATCACACACTTTATGCTCCTTGAACTTTGACTTGGGCAGACCACGAACCAGGTCCTTCTGGACCAGCTTATTCAGTATAGAGAAGCTTGCATGCCCCAGCCTTCTGTGCCACAGTTCAGCATCATCATCAACTGCTTTCAAGCAACTCAGGTCACCACTTTGTAAGGACTCAAAATCAGCAACGTAGATATTCTTGTATCCTTTGTCCACAAGTACCACTTCACCAGTTACAAAATTTGCAACTGTGCATATCTTGGACAAGAACTATACCTTGTTTCCTTTATCATATATTTGAGAAACAATCAAGAGACCGTACTTAAGACCATTGACATAGTACACGTTCTCAATTGAGTGAGTGAGTGATTTTTAAGTTCTTCCAACACCAAGAATGTACCCCCTTTTCCCATTTTCAAAGGATACACTCCCTCCTTGCAGGGCTTTTAGTGAAAGAAAGTCCATGGTATTTCCAGACATGTGCTTTGAGCATCCACTGTTGACTGCTTCCTTTCACTATTCCCTGCACAAGGAAATCAAGGGTTAAATTTCGGAACCCAAACAAGTTTGGGTCCCTTGTAATAAGGAAAGGGGTGAATGAGTGCTCTTTTAGTCCATGCAGGTAACATGCGCTTTTTATGAGTGGCACCAGGTCCTCTTTCAGTAGTTACTCTTTCAGCAAAGACTTTGTTTTTCTAAAGAGACTGAACCCCGATTTTGCAATTTTCTTTGAAATTCCCATTGTTACCACAGTGGGTACACAACCAATTATCATGTACGGTGACATGCTTGCAATGAGGGTTATAAGGAGTTCTCTCCCTTTGAAACCTTATTCCATGCCTATTTCCACCATTGTTAACGTACATGGCAGTAATAGCATCAGAAGACCAGGTCCACTTAAAAGACTTTTCAAGATCACTTTTTACTCTTTCTAATTCAGCTTGAAGCTGTCTATTTTTCTCAAGTTCAGCACACAAACTAGTTTTTACAGTATTCAACTCATTTTCAAGCTTAATGTGTGCCTCACTAGCAACTTCTTTTCCTTTTTTAGAATTTCCAGGCCTATATTCAACTTTGAGTTCCTGTATTGTTTCCTTTAAGTCTACTATCACTACTAGGATGCCATCTCTCTCTTGCTCAATAATAGCAACTTTCTATACCAAGGCATATTTTTCTTTACTGACATTATCAAGCGTTTCTTTTAAGTCAACCATTACCATCATTAGATCATCTCTTTCATGTTCTACACTAGTGCTTTTCTCAGTAAGAACCTCCTTTTCATTTTTCAGATTATCTATTGTTTCCTTCAAATCAACAACATAAACTACCAAGTCATCTCTAGTTTGCTCAGCATCCTCTAATTCCATAGTTAAGGCATCTTTATCATTTACAAGATTATGGTAAGCATCAATTAAAACATTAGCTAATAACATGAGTTTTTAGGAGAGTAGGACTTCATATTTCTCTGAACATCCTGAAAGTTTACCTCATCATCTTCATAATCGTCTGATTGAGCCATCAAGGCAAATATTGAATCATACTCAGTTGCTTCACTTTCAACTGCCATCATTGAACTACCACCTGCATCATTTTCTTCTTCAGACTCACTGGAGGAGTCTCCCTATGCTGCAAGAGCTTGCTTCACAACATTGTCAGCGACGTTCTTTCTTTTGAAACATTTATCAGGAACCGGGTTCCTCTTGATTGCTTTGTCAGAGTTGTGATTGAAATGTTCTTGCTTCAGGAGAGGGAAATCCTTGATGAAATGTCCTGGCTTCCCACACTTATGACAAAGGTCGTAATTATTTGGCTTGCTAGAACTACCCCTATTTGCTATACCTCCATTCCTTCGAACTATCTGAAATCTTCTAGTCAAATATGCCATGTCACTATCCTCATCACTTGAGTCATTGCTTTCTATTTTGAGTACCGTGTTCTTTTTCTTATTTGGTTCTCTTTTTTCATTGTCCTTCTTCTTCTTCTTCTTCTTCTTCTTCTTCTTCTTCTTCTTCTTCTTCTTCTTCTTCAGATTCCCAACCAGCTCATCTATAGTCAGCGCATGCAAATCCTTTGCTTCAGTAATAACATTCACTTTACTCTCCCAAAAGCTGGGCAACACACTGAGAATCTTCCTCACGGGCTTGTTCCTTGGAATGATTTCACCAAGAGAGTGTAGCTCATTTATGATGGAAGTGAATCGAGTGTGCATATCTTGAATGGATTCATCATCCTTCATTCTGAAGAGCTCATAATCAGTGGTAAGCATGTCAATCTTGGATTGCTTTACTTGAGTAGTTCCCTCGTGCGCTGTTTGTAAGGCTTCCCATATCTCTTTTGCAGATTGACAAGTTGATATACTGTTGTATTCATCAGTACTTATACCACACACTAAAATTTTCTTGGCACGAAAATTTTTCTCAACAACTTTCCTGTCAGCATCGTTGAACTCCTTCCTCGTCTTAGGAACTGTCACAACTGGATCTCCGACCTTCTTTGTAGGGACAAAGGGACCATCACATATGACATCCCACAACTCGGAGTCTTCAGCCATGATAAGGTCATGCATCTTTGTCTTCTACCACCCATAATATTGGCCATTGAACCTAGGTGGCCTGTAAGTGGAATGACCTTCTTCAAAGTTTGGTGGAGCAGCCATGAGGATCCTTTCTAGGTATTAACCTGATAGAAAGAACCTTCTCTGATACCAATTGATAGAATATATGAGTCCACCAAACTATATAGAGACCAGTTACTATATTAGTTTCCACAGATTAAGCTCGCACAACAGTAAGTAAATGGCACAAGGAACTTTTACGTGGAAAAATCCCTTCTCAATAGGATAAAAAACCACGACCTACACCGATAGGATTTCAACTTCACTCTGAGTAATCTTTTAGATTACAACCTATGCAACCTAGGAATTAAACTCTTAATCCCTCACTAACTTGTAATATACCTATTACAAGCCACTTTGCAATACACCTATTACAATGACTTCAAAACATGACTAACTCTAGTCACGACACAAACACTAAAGTTAAGGTTTACTAATTAATGCTTCTAGATAAGTAAAGTAGGAATTACAATGAAGAACATTTACAAAGTTACAACTCAACTACGGACATACAAAGACTTGTTGTAGGAACTGGTCCGTAGCACTGTTGTACTTTGTTCTTGATGCACTTGAGAATTGAATCCTTCATTATCAGATGCTTAAAGTGCTTGAATGAATTCTCAAGTGTTCAACTGATGTTTTATTGTAATGTTAATGTTAATACAACTTTGATGACATCACTTGAATGATGTAATCACTTAGTTGGTACAAGGTCCTTCCCAACGGGAGTGACCGTTGTATTGTGTTGTACTATTTGCGTGTACAATGCAGGCAATCACTTTCCAGCTGTAAAGATTTGATTTCGTACTATTGTCGGGAACACAAGGGGATCAAATCCCTGAGTTGATTCTTTATCTTCTGAAGTCGTAGCAACTCTCATTAGCTTGACTCAGATGTTTGAGCTATGTACCAAGTGTGTATCAGGTTCCTTATCTGGTTCTTGACATTAAGTTTGTTAGATCATCAAAACATAAAGCGACCACCACTTCTCTCTGCTCCGCATTCATTTATTGGAATTTGGAACAATTCCGTTCATTGGAATTATGGGCTGATGGTTGCTTTAATGTCTTTGAAATATATAAGCATATGATTGGTGAATCTCCCATTGTTCCAGCAATTCAACTGATGACGTTTAGCCTTTTCACGCATTTGCTTGTGGAATCTAGTGGCCATTTGCATTTCATTATCAGTGATGCGTCAAATTTAAATGTTTTTGAAATGGAATCAAGTAGCACGTTGAATTTGGTGGAATTTCAAATGCCTTTCTGGATATTGATTTGCTTGGTTTTGTGCGGACGCAAAATGTAGAATAGTCGTTCGTGGTGTTCCATGTTCCAGGAAAATTTATGGCTTATAATCTTGTAGATAACAATTTGTTTTTATTTGAGAAGAGAATAGCTTTATAGGGAAAACTCATTGCAATTTGGATCTTGTGATTTTTACTAGTTTGTTGAGAGTTTGGCTCCGGTTTGATCAAGTTTGTCTCATATCTATCTGCACAGATAACTGATTGATTTGTCCTAGTTATTTCTGTGGCAATATTTTAAAGGTTTTGGACAAGTGTATAGCCATTCTAGAAGGTTATGTTAAATGACAAAAGAAGTTCAAAAAGTGGCAAATTTGATAAGTTACTTGCTTGCCATGCACAACAAAGTTACATACAATTTCAATTATAAATAGCCATCTTTTGATTGCACAATTCATCACCATCAGAAGTGCTTTTCTACTTAGCCTTCTTCTCTTTCTCTCTTAGCTTCTCTTAGTTCCAATTTTTCTTATAATTTTTTCTTGTCTTATTCTCTTTTCAATCTTGTTGGATTATTGTAATATAAATATTTTTCTGATTCATGTATCCTCTAAATAAAATAGAGGTAAGCTTGTTTAATCCTGGAGAAATTTTTCACACTGCTGAAATAGTTTCTTAGGACAGTGCCCAGCACGACTCAAGCTAACTCGTGTATCCGCTTACAAAGAATATTATAGCAGTGTTATTATTGAAATTCTTGATCTCAATTACTACAATCTAAGTAATTAGGGCAAATAACACTGATGTTGAACATACTACCAATACATCCAATATTGGCGCTACTACCGCTCCAGTTGCACTGCCATATGCCAGGCCATTTCAAGATGTGTCAAATATTGAAATTTACGCCAATGAAAATTTCAAGCGTTGGAAAAAACGTATTTTCTCACTGCTTGATGTCCATGGTGTTACACATGCACTGCTACATACACAACCTAGTGCAGACGCTGATAAGAAAATAGTGAAATCATGGCAATACGCCAACAAGGTATGCCGTCATACCATATTGTAAACTATTTCTAATGAATTGTTTGACGTGTATTGCAGCTATAAAGAAGCAAAAGTTATATGGGAAGCATTAATTAAAAAATTCACCGCTGAAGATGCTACAAAACAAAAATTTGTAGTAGGAAAATTTTATCAGTGGCAGATGAGAGATGATAAAGAGATAAACGTACAAATCAACGAATATCAAAAATTGCTGGAAGACTTGAAGGCCGAGGGGATGTCAAAGTTTGTTGCTGGAGTATTGATTTAGAAGCTGCCTGAATCATGGAGTGACTACAAAAATAACTTAAAGCACAAACAGAAAAATTTCACCATTGAGGAAATTGTGACCTACATCCTAATTGAATATTCAAACAGAAAAGAATTTTCCAAAGCTAGGATGACAACTCTTAAAGAAAACTTAGTGCAAAGCAACAACAACAACCGCAAAAGGTACGAGAATAAGTCTCAAGGTTGCAAGCCTAAAAATCCTAACCTTAAAAGAAAAAAGGGCTTTTGTTTTGTTTGTGGAAAATCAGGCCATCATGCCTCACGGTGCAGGTACAGAGCAGGAAATGACAAAGGAAAAACTAATACTCCTAAGGCTAACTTAGCCGAAGGGGGTGATATTATTGCAGCTGTCATTTCTCAAGTAAACATTGTAGCACATGCATAAGAATGGGTGATATACTCTGGGGCTACTCGGCACATTTGTGCAAATCGAGAAGCATTTTCCTCTTATACTCCTGTAGAGGATGATAGAGAAGAGGTCTACCTTGGAGACTCACGTACTACCAAAGTCTTGGGTAAGGGTAAAGTTCTCTTGAAACTCACTTCAGGAAAAACTTTAGCCCTTGTTGATGTACTACATGTTCCTCTTATGAGGGAAAACTTGATCTCTGTATCCTTATTGGGAAGAGCCGGAGTGAAAGTGTCATTTGAATCTGATAAGATCATAATGACAAAAAATAATGTGTTTGTGGAAAAGGGCTATTGTAACCAAGGACTCTTTGTACTTAATATTTCTGATGTTATCAATGGAAATGCATCTGCTTCTGCTTATATGGTTGAGTCTATTTCTTTGTGGCATGCTAGATTAGGACATGTTAATGTCGCGTATATAAAGAAAATGCAGTCACTAGGATTAATATCTGGTTTAGACTCAAATAATATTGACAAGTGTGAAATATGTGCTGAAGCTAAAAGTACTAGAAAGACTTATTTTCCCGTAAATAGAGAAACTAAATTATTATCTTTAATTCACACTGATTTAGGTGACTTGAAGCAGACTATGACTAGAGGTGGTAAAAGATATTATGTGACCTTTATTGATGATTTTTCTAGATATACTAAGTTGTATTTGCGTAGAAATAAAGATGATGCATTTAATGCTTTTATTTCTTATAAAACTGAGGTTGAAAATCAACTTAGTAGAAACATCATGAGCATTAGATTTGATAGAGGCGGAGGATATTTATCTTTAAATAATTTTTGTGAAAAGAATGGAATAATTCATGATGTAACTCCGCCTTATTCACCCGAGTCAAATGGAGTAGCTGAAAGGAAAAATAGAACACTGAAAGAGATGATCAACTCTATGTTAGTTAGTTCTAATGCTTCTGACACTACAAAAAAGACAGCGTTTAGCGACGGCCGCATTCCGTCGCTAAATCAATAATTTTCGTCGCTACAGTTCTTTAGCGACGGATTCAAGGTGGTCCCTAAAATGCTCGTAGCTAAGTTTATAGCGACGAACAATACCAAACCGTCGCAGGATTAGCGACGGACTAGCGACGAAATATATCTGTAGCAAAGCTTAGCGATGGAAGTATCCGTCGCTATATAGTTTGTGTCTGTCGCTATTTTGACGCCTTTCGTCGCTCCAATACATAATAAAATTCGTCGTTGTTCTTATAGCGACGAAATAGTCCGTCGTTAGTCGTGCTACAGCTGATTGTCCTTGCTTTTTGCAACAAAAATCTTTTGTCGCCAATTCGTTGCAAGATTTAATTTTACGCGATAATTTTAGCTACGAAAAGTATTGATTCTTCGCTAATTTATTTTTAATATCTTACTGATTTTTAAAAATTCTTTTTATTTATTATTTTAAATGTACTCTGTTCAAGTATATTACATAAAAGCTATTAAATACAGTTAATAAAAAGTCACTGATATTAATATAAATTAACAAAATATTCAACAACGTCCAAAATATATAGCATAATGTATATAACAGTATCATTAATTAATAAGTACAAAAAATCCACAAGGACCAACAATAAAGTCCAAACAAAGTAGGCTAACTATGCGAGGCTGGAGAGTTACGGGCATCATCAGAACCCAATGCATGAACCTCATCAATGTTAGCAGCAGTAGAAGATGTAGGAACTGTAGGTGCCACATCTGATGGGTGGTTGGTAAGATCAGTATTTGGCTGCTGCGAAGGTACGGAAATTAATTCGCGTACCCGCTCAACGATTACAGGAACTATATAATTTGTCAGTGCAGGAATCAATCGCATCACTAGCTCATCCAGATTCCCTATCGGTGTTGATTGAGCATTTGGAGGTGTTGCTGACGATGTAGCATCAGATCCAAAGGAGCCATGAAGATTTGTCCCGTAGTAGCATTTTGCTTGAGATCCAAGATCATATATTCTTCTTTTCTTTTCTCCTCCTGCGGCTTGATAAAATGCTTCACACTGATCAATATCAGATTGAGTTTGTGTTTGTTGTTGTAATATTTCCTGATATTTTTCCTGTAGAAGAGTTAAGAAGAACATTCAATTTACAAAATGAAAAAATATATGAAAGTAAAGTCAATAAAATTATTAAAAGTTATCTTACATGTACGATTCGGGATTTCTCAGCAACAAAAGATTTTCCATCATTACCATGTGTATGGACGTGCAAATGCAACTCACTTGGTGTTGGATCTCGACCATTTTTAACAGCCTATACAAAAGATTTAGCGTTTGAAATGAATGGGGATAATAAGTTTGCAGCATTTATGGAAGTTTACACTTGCGAATACCTAAGATGTCCAGTAGCAGTGAAGCAACACAGTACCTGGATTCAAAGTTTCACATACTGTATAATGCATGGAGTTGCTAATTACCATGTTATATCAGCATAAACTTAGTTTCACAAAGGCCAAACAAAAGTTCATCTTCATTGTACAGATTCATTACCTATACCTCAGCCTTAATATCAGACAAAAAGTTTACCAACTATAAGATTAAAGGCTTTCTTTTGTTTCCTTTTAGGAAGCAGAAGTCACGGAGGGACTATGGATATCAAGGAATTACATACCAAAACAGGATATATCATATTACAACATAAGTGAAGCATTTAGGAGAATGAAAATATTAAGGAGTGAAGAAAGATCCTTATTGGACTACACTTGGAAAGCCACAATTATTAAGGAAGACTCATACACTGTCCAAGTTGAAAAGAAGGCTACAGAGTATGGTCAAGTTCATACACTCACAAAGAGTTCGCTGGAGTATCAGATATGGAAGGAAATAATTCTCAAAGTCCAATTGTATCGTAAGAATAGGATAATATTACATAAGAATAATTGCACAATAAAATGATTAAAAAAGTGACGAAGCTTTATACTGAAATTTTTTTGTAAAGGAAATTGAATGGTTGTATGGTCAAGTTGGCGCCTGCATTTTTTGTTTTGGGTTCTCCCTATAAACCATATTGTAATTATATTAACTCCTAATTCACTGAGATGATGGACCATGATTGTTATCAACAGAAAACTTGAGTTTGAGGTTAAATTCTGCTGTGGTAATCACAAATACATTGAAGCACCCAAGATCATGGGTTCTATGGACAGGATGAGGTTGATTAATTAAAAAAAAACAATTCCATAAAATGCAATAAGTATTATAGCATAATTTCGATGGCGTTTTTCGCTAAATCATCTCAAATTCTGCAGAAAGTTGTGATGATCCAAAAGGTCATCCTAAGTAATTCTAGCTAAATCTGTGTTCCAAGGCCTTGAAAGCCTCCATTAATCTCACCTCGATATGCGTGCACAGCCCGGACGTGTAACCGGGAAGTCTGTATGTTGAAATTTGATGAAAATGGAATTTTATGATAATTAAATGAATAAAGTTGACTTTGGTCAACATTTTTGATAAACGGACCCGTACCCGTGATTTGACGGTCTCGGAGGGTCCGTAGGAAAATATGGGACTTGGGCGTATGCCCGGAATCGAATTCGGAGGTCCCAAGCCCGAGAAATGAATTTTTAAAGAAAATTGTTTTATGAAAATAATAAAGGATTTTGAAAATGAATAATTATGTGAAAATCGTGTTACCGGGCCCGTATTATGGTTCCGGAGCTCGGAACATGTTTATTATATGTTATGTGACACTTTTTCCGATATACGAAATAGGGGATTTCACTAAGTTGATTCTTAGGAAATGTCGAATCAAACCATTTGTCCTTATTTCAACAAAAGAAGCACGGGCTTCTTCGCAAGAAGAACTTTTTTTGTCTTGGTTCCATATTTGTGAAGTTTGGTGTAAAACAGACTTGAAATGACGTGTTTCAGATCAAAATTGGAAAAGTTAAGCTTTATGAAGTTTTAAGATAATTCTATGAGTTTTAAGGTTTAATTCCTTATTTTTGATGATATTTTGGTGATTTAAAAGCTTGAATAAGTTTGTAGGATGTTTTGGGAGTTGTGTGTGTTTTTGGTTTTGAGACCCGAGAGCTCGAGTGAGTTTCGGGTAGCTAGCGGGGTGTGAAAAGTGCTAAAAATCTGGTGTTGTTGCATTTTTTTGGTGTCTGGTGTTTAACCTTATGCGATCACATAGGTATAGTTGCGATCTCATAGCTTTGTGTTGGAGGGGAAATAAATACACTGTGCCATCGCATAGAAGGCACCGCGACCGCACAGTGTTGTAGGCAAGCTGGGGGGTGGGG
>ML284238.1:0-52897 GCA_005239495.1 Nicotiana undulata
TCTAACCGAGCTACCACAAAATAGAAAATAAAGGAATAGATGCGTATACTGCGTAACGACGGATCGGGTCGTTACACAAGCTTTGTAAGAATTTGCAAGGGGACTACCAGCAGCACCACCTGCATCACTGACACCACCTCCAAACAATACAGTCACCGGGGAAAATCCTCAGTGTTGATTGGAAAAATCGGCAAGGGGTGACACCCCTAACGAATCTCTTGAAGCGAGACCTGGTATGACTAATAACTCTGAATTACAAAATTTACTGCTAACCATGCAGAAACAGATGAAGGAACAGAACGATCGAATCGAGCAAATTCCTTGAGTACCGCCTATTATCAAAGGCATTGATGTTGATAGATATTCTCAACAACCTTGGAAGCCAAGTGCAGCACCCTTGCCTATACCCAAGAAGTTTAAAATGCCTGACGTTGCCAAATATGATGGAACAACTGACCCACGTGACCATGTGACCGCTTTTACTACTGGAGTCTGGGCAATGACTTAACAAAACAGGAGATTGAATCAGTCCTTGTCAAAAAAATTGGAGAAACACTCACCAAAGGATCCCTAACCTGGTATTCTCTTCTCCCTGAAAATTCTATTGACTCTTTTGCAGAGCTTGCAGATTCATTTATAAAATCACACTCTAGTGCACTAAAAGTTGAGAAAAGAATGGAAGACATATTCAAAATAAAGCAAGGAGACACGGAACTACTCCGCGAATTTGTAGACAGGTTCTAACGAGAAAGAATGCAATTACCCAGGGTGCCTGATAATTAGGAAGCTATGGCACTTGTAAGTAACCTAAATGATAAAAGCTCGGAAGCCACGAGACGACTCAAGGAAAGTCTAAGAGAATTCCCAGCTACAACGTGGAATGATGTATATAACAGGTATAGCACTAAACTCAGAATAGAAGAAGATATCATTGCTCGTTCGAGAGATGAAGATCATTCCAGATCCAGACGTCCTGAATCAGACAGGAGATCAGGTAAAAACAGGTACGATCCTTACTTAGGACCCTCGAGACGTGAAACTCGTCCCAGGTTCAAAAACACAAGGTCAGACTATAAACCACCAGGAAGAGACGTAGGCTAATCCTCATCTAAATCCAGAAAAGATCTAGATGAACGACCTAGAGGTAATGCCTGTATTGGGGATCATACCTGTAATGTAAGTACTCCTGAACTTTTCTCAATATTAAGAAATATGGGAGATAAAGTTAAATGGACCAAAGAGATGCGATTAAATCAAAATAAAAGGAACCCGAATTTATGGTGTGAATTCCATTACGATCATGGGCACAGGACTACAGATTGCAGATTTTTACAAGGTGAAATAGAACATTTATTGAAACAGAGCAATTTAACAGATGTTTAGTGATAAAGGTAAACATGCATATATGAAAAACAGGCAGGAGCCCCCAAAGCCTCCTTCTCCAAAGCGAACCATCAATGTGATACATGGAGGAGAAGAAGTAAACAGAATAGTTTGCCAATTATCATCAAAGGTCACAATTACCCACGGAAAGCGGGCTTGAGAAGATCCAACCGAAGATGAAATAACCTTTGACGACGCAGATTTTGGTGGACTAATGCTTCCCCATAATGATGCCCTGGTAATATCCCTGCTCATTCATGACACTAACGTTAAAAGAGTGTTGATTGATCCAAGTAGTTCAGTTAATATCATCTTGTTAAGAGTCGTGGAATAAATGCTCATGGGAAATCAGGTGATCCCAAAGGCACGAGCCATATCAGGGTTTGATAACTCTACGGTGATAACCAAAGGATAAATCGAACTTAGCACTTACGCTGAGGGAGTAACTAAGAACACCAAATTCCAAGTCATTGATACTGACATGGCTTATATAATGTGATTATGGGAAGGCCTTGGATCCATGACATGAAAGCAGTACCATCCATCTTACATCAGGTAATCAAATTCCCCTCAGAATGGGGAATCAGACAAATTAGAGGTGATCAACAGACCTCCATAAATATAAATTTCGTAACACTTTATAACAAAAAGGGACGAAAGAACCAGAATATAGAGAAATCTTTCAAGCAGATGTCACCGGCCAAACAGGTATGGAAAAAACTACTAACCAAATAGGTACGAAAGAAGTAAATATTCAAACAGGTACGGGAAGAGATACCCACGAGAAGGTGGATCCGGTCACCACGGGAGATGCGTTGGACCATATAGATGTGGACTCTAGACCGGACGTCATTCATGAACCAGAAGAAGACAAACACGTCAAAACAACTACGGAAGAGCTCGAAGTTGTTCCATTGTTTGAACAAAAACCTAAACAGAAGGTGTATGTAGGCACGAGGCTGAGTCCCAATCGAAAAGGTACGTTAATTGATTATTTAAAAGCTAACGCAGATTGCTTTGTGTGGTCCCACTCAGATATAAAAGGTATTACACCCGAAGTGATGACTCATAAACTAAATGAAGATCCATCCTTCGTACCTGTTAAGCAGAAGAAGAGAAAGCAAGGACCATTCAAGAATCAAGTAATTGACGAAGAGGTACAAAAACTCTTGAAAATTGGTTTGATACGAGAGGTAACGTACCCTAACTGGTTAGCTAACACTGTGGCTGTACCTAAAAAGAATGGCAAATGGAGGGTGTGTGTAGATTATACTGATTTAAATAAAGCATGCCCCAAAGATTCATTTCCATTACCGCATATATATCAAATGATTGATGCTACCGCGGGTCATGAATTATTAAGCTTTCTAGATGCATATTCTGGTTATAATCAAATTAAAATGGATCCCTCAGACGAGCAAAAAACCTCCTTCATTACGAACATGGGGACTTACTGCTATAAAGTCATGCCTTTTGTCTTAAAAAATGCTGGAGCAACCTATCAAAGGCTAGTGACTAAAATGTTCCAAGAACATCTGGGAAAAATGATGGAAGTTTACATTGATGATATGTTGGTAAAATCAACACGGGTGGAAGACCACTTCCAGCACCTCTCTATTACTTTTGACATTTTACGCAGGTATAACATGAAGTTGAATCCAGAAAAATGCGCTTTTGGAGTACAGTCAGGTAAATTTTTAGGTTTCCTTGTATCAAACAGAGGAACAGAGGTAAATCCCGCTCAAATTAAAGTTATAGAAGAAATACCTAATATACTAATAAACAAAAAAGAAGTTCAAAGACTGACAGGAAGAATAGCAGCTTTGGGAAGATTTATTTCCAGGTCCTCCGAAAAAAGTTTTAAATTCTTTTCAGTTCTCAAAAAGCAAAATCAGTTCGAATGGACTGAAGAATGTCAGCAAGCCCTCAGGAATTTGAAGGATTATCTATCAAAACCTCCGCTTCTATTAAAGCCAAAAGAAGGGGAAAGATTGTACATCTACCTAGCTGTCTCAGAAATTGATGTAAGTGCAATACTGGTAAGAGAAGACGAAGGTAAGCAATCACCTATTTATTACGTAAGTAAAACTTTACTAGATGTGGGTATCTGGTTTCAACATCTAGTAAAGTTAGCTTTAGCCTTAATAATGGCATCTAGAAAATTACGACCCTATTTTCAATGTCATCCAATCACTGTTGTGACTTCTTATCCTTTGAGGAATATATTGCATAAGCAAGAACTGTCAGGAAGATTAGCCAAGTGGTCCATAGAATTAAGTGAGCATGAACTAATATATCAGCCTAGGACTGCAATTAAGTCACAAATATTAGCTGATTTTGTTGCTGACTTTAGTAATAACATTGTTCCTGAAGTAGAAAAGGAGTTACAATTCTTTAACGGTGCTAATCCAAGTCTATGGACCCTATTTACGGATGGCTCTTCCAATATAAAAGGTGTCGGTTTAGGCATAGTCTTAATATCACCTACGGGTGAGAAGACACGACAAGCTATTAAATGTTATCCTATAACTAACAATGAAGCAGAGTACGAAGCTGTCATTGCGGGCCTAGAATTGGCACAAGAACTCTCAATTGAGAAAATCGTAATCAACAGCGATTCCCAACTAGTAGTAAATCAAATGCAGGGGACTTACATCGCTCGAGAGACTCGGATGCAACAATATCTAGAAAGAGAAAGAGAGCTCGTAAGACAATTCAAAACATGGAAGGTAATACAAATACCTAGAGAGGAAAATGCAGAGGCAGATGCATTAGCAAACCTCGCAGCAGTTACAGAAGTAACAAATAAAGACAATACAATCGTCGTCCATCTATTCCATTCAGCAATCGACCAGGACAGAAATGAGGTAACTTTCAACAATTTAACCTGGGATTGGAGAAACGAAATTCTTAACTTTTTGCAGAATGGTACCGTACCTGAAGACAAGAAAACAGCTCAAGCACTTCGCCGCAAAGCTGCACGGTACTGTCTCATTCGCAACTCATTGTATCACAAGATGTTCGGAGGACCCCTAGATAAATGCCTCGGACCTAATCAAACGGAGTTCGTGATAAGAGAAATCCATGAAGGACACTGTGGAAATCATTCGGGAGCAAGATCCTTGGTAAAAACCCTAATTAGAGCCGGGTATTATTGGCCTAAGATGGAAGAGGATGCCAAAAACTTCGTATCCAAATGCGACAGGTGCCAGAGGTTCGCCAATAATATGCATCGACCAGCAGAACTATTGCATCCAATCATATCCCCATGGCCCTTCATGAAATGGGGTATGGATATAGTGGGACCTCTTCCCCCAGCTAAAGGACATGTGCGGTTTCTGCTCGTGCTTACCGATTATTTCACAAAATGGGTAGAAGCAGAAGCATTCAAACAGGTGTGGGAAAAGGAAGTTAAAAGCTTCTTATGGCGAAACATAATATGCCACTTTGGGATACCGAAGGAGATCGTATGTGATAATGGCCACAATTTATAGGTTCTCAAATCACGGAATCCTTTGAAAGCTGGAAAATTAAACGGATTACCTCAACGCCGTATCATCCCGTGGCAAATGTTCAAGCTGAGTCAACGAATAAAATCATCATCAATAATATAAAGAAGCGGTTGGATAAAGCCAAAGGAAATTGGCCTGATGAATTACCAGCGGTATTATGGGCAAAAAGAACAACATCAAAAACGGCTACGAGAGAAACTCCTTTCGCACTTGTTTATGGCTCAGAAGCCTTAATATCCGTGGAGATTGGCGAACCAAGCATAAGGGTTATAATAGCTACGGAAGAAACAAACGATGATAAATTAAGGACCAATCTGGTCCTGCTCGAACCACGAAGGGAAGCAGCATTAATACGGATGGAAGCTCAAAAGCAAATTATAGAGTGATACTATAACTGTAAAGCTCATCTCAGATACTTCAAGATTGGGGACTTCGTACTCAAAAAAGTCTTTCAATCGACAAAAGAAGCAGGCGCAGGAAAGCTAAGTCCGAATTGGGAAGGACCTTACAAAGTTCGAGGCATAGCTAGGAAGGGTGCCTATGAGTTGGAAGCCATGGACGGCAGAATCCTACCAACAAGCTGGAATGACATCCACTTGAAGAAGTACTACTTCTAAGGAAAAGAAGTATCCCCGGTCAGGTATCACACGTTCGATTTTATTTTTAACATTTAAAGTTTTACTAACTTTTTTAGATGATAGGCATAAAGCTAAACGGGGAAACTGGCCAAATGAGCTAAGGGAAACTGGCCAGATGAGCTACCAGAGGTATTATGGGCTTACAGAACTACTGCAAAAACAGCTACGGGAGAAACTCCATTCGTACTTGTTTACGGCTCGGAAGTTTTAATACCGGTGGAAATTGGCGAACCAAGCACAAGGTTCACAATAGAAACGGAAGAATCAAACAACGACGAGTTGAGGACAAATCTGGACTTGCTCAAACAAAGGAGAGAAGTTGCACTAATACGTATGGCGGCCCAAAAACAAATTATAGAGCGATATTACAACAGAAAAGCTCACCTCAAATATTTCAAAATTGGGGACTTCTTTCTCAAAAAAGTGTTTCAATCAACGAAGGAAGACGGTGCAGGAAAGTTAAATCCGAATTGGGAAGGAAGTACGTGGCATTGCTGGAAAAGGCGCGTATGAGCTGGAGACTATGGACGGCAGAATCCTACCAACTAGTTGGAATGTTGTTTATTTGAAGAAGTACTACTTTGGAGTAAAAGAAATACCCCCGGTCAGGTATCATTACGTTCGATTTTACTTTTGTACAGTTAAAATTATACTAACCATTTTAGATGATAGGAAAAAAGTTAACCCATCACCAGATGATGATATCAGACCTGCAAAGATGCGAGGAAATAACGAAATTCCCGGTCTAGGGTTACACTTTCTGATGGGCGTTTTAAAGGGTTAAGCAGTCATCATCTAAAAAACTATATACCTTCGAGTCCCGTACGTTTTTCCTTTTCAGGAAAAGGACCACAAGGAAGGAATAATCAAGTGCTCGAGATTTCATTCTTCAAAGCTCAAACACTTGGGGGACTATACAGTATGGAAAGCTAAAACGAAGCAAAGAAGACTATCGTAAAGTCAAAACTCGAGCCTGAAGATCCATCTACCCAACAAGTCAAGTGATACGAACAAAATTGAAGAAACTGAAGACCTAAAATTCAAATACCTTCGAACAATGTCCAGGTTTAAGGGCAAAGTAATAGCTACGAGAAAAAAAATGGACATCTTTGTACTTATTCAAAACTGTTGTAAACAGTTAAGGGTAAAAGATCATCATCATTGTACTCAGTCAAAAAACTGTTATGACTAAAAACAGTTACGAAATCTTTGTACTCATATAGAAAACTGTTATCAAATAAAACAGTTACGGATGAAAGATCAAAATCCTTGTCTATGTTCAGAAAACCGTTATCAAATAAAACAGTTACGGATGAAAAAGCATTTCTCTCGTACTTATTAAAAAAGTTGTTGTCAACAAAAACAGTTACGGACAAAAGCCCCTAATCATTATGAAAACTGTTACTAATGAAAAATAGTTGTTTCCTTGTATTAATTTGAAAAATTGTTACCTATGAAAAACAGTTATGAAATACAAGTGTATATCAAATCTGTTAAAAGAAAACAATTGCAACATGAGTTTTAGACGATAATCAAAACACATGTAAAATGTCGTGGAAGTTCAAACAAAAAACTTTTCTCAAGAAACATTCTTAAACATGTGAGAAATTCCTATCACTCTATTGCATTACTATGAAGTTGAGACGTCTTCTTCATTAAATTTCAATAAAAAAGGGCCCTCTTTTATAAGTAAAGCCTATTATAAACGAGGCTTACAAACATCATGCCTACTATGAAAAGGCTCGAGTGATTTTAGCATCTTCACGCGAAAGTTTAGAAGTACAACTAAAAACCTCAAAAATCAAAACATGCAAAAGACTTAAGAGTGAAACAAAAGCTCAAAACAGAAAAGTCATAATTTGCATATATATATATATATATATATAAAAGAGAGGCTAAGTAAGAACTAAGTACTAACTAGTACTTAGCCGCATATATAATTTTACATTTAAAAGGTGCCCCTAAGTTGTCAGTTGGGGACTTTAGCAAGATCCAAATTTATCCCCGATGGAATTGGGGGTAACCACCAATCCAATAATAATAAAAAAAGAGAACCAAAGCTTTAATCTTCTTGAGGAGGAGGATTTACTTCTTCATCGGCAGAAAAAATGGGAGCAACTTGGGACGGAGAGGCATGAGCGGCAGAAGTCTCACCATCAGGCGAAGAGAGGTTAAGACCTTGTTGAGCCTTCTCCATGGCTTCCTTGGTTTTAGCTATTTCAGCACTAAGGTCGAAACCCTCTTGACTCATTTCCGTCTATGTGTCAAGGCGAGAATTCATATATGCCCAGCTCACATCGACTGCAACCGCTTCTTCGAGATCTTCGTAATATCTTTCATATATTTGAAGCTCGGCCTTTAGCCCATCCTTCTCCGCTTCAGCAGCCTCATGGGCAGCCTTCAAAGGCACAATCGACTCCTCCAGAGTTTGGACTCTATCTAATGCATTACGCAGGTCTTCTTGAGTCCGAGAGAGTGATTGTACGAGCTCGCTAGAATATTCCTCCTTCTGCCCTAGCAAATCCTTCAAGTACCTAATCTCCTCCGAAGCTCGAGACAGTTGTTCAGCAAATGAAGATTCCAAAATACTCTTATCCTTATCAGCTTGAGTTGAAGAAGCCCTGTCCACTGCCAGTTCTGCTACCATAATCCTCATCTATCTTTTCAAGGTACTCCTTTCCTCCTCTAAGGCATCCATATCAATTCTTAAACTATCATATTGTGCCTTAAAGCTGTCGAAATCAACCCGCAACTCTTTTGTCTCCTGATCCGAATTCGAGATCCTCTTCATAAGCTCCGTACCAATAAGATTGATCTACAAGAAACAAACCAATTAGATATGATAAATAATTTAGATATGGTAAAATTCATATATGGAAATGGAATAAATTGCACCATACCTTCAAGGAGGTATGCACAACTTCATTGGCCCATGTAAAAGCCGTGTGGCTGGCTAACTTGGTTTTCTCCGTGGGACCTATCAAAGGTTTGAGCCACACTTCGGGCTCGCCCATTTTCTTGAAAAGACTTCCCTCAGCTGGAAATTCTATTATTACCCTCTGCATCTCCCTGCTGGAAGACCCTACTTCCCTAACGGAAGGCACGGAAGCAGGCATAGATGGAACAGCAACAGGCACGGAGGGTTGAAGAATTGGAGAAGCCGCGGGCAAAACAACAGGCACGGAGGACTGAAGAGTTGAGGAAACCACGAGCAAAGCAACAACAGAGGCAGTAATAGCCAGTGGAGCGGAAGAGACACGAGGGGCAGATGAGACAACTTCACTTAAAGAAATAGGAAAAATAGCGTAAAAGGGACATCATCAGAGGCAAGGTCAAAACCTTCATGAAACAAGTACTCTACAGAATTATGAACAGGGGACTGTGAAACATCTTCAGAGGTTGAGGGTCTAACTGCAGACACGGAAGGCAAAGACATGGGTGTAGACTCGTCGTCCAGAACCACCTGCCTTCTTCGTGACCTGTGCACCAAAGCACCCTCCTTTTCTTCTTCTTCTTCTGCGGAACGGGATTCACCAACCTTCCTCTTCGAGGAATACGAACCAACAATAATCTCTTGGGCCTGGGCCAAAGACATCTTCGTAACAGACGTAGCAGACACCCCACGAGCAGAAAATCCTATCAGAAAGGGAAATATTAAGCAAGAAGAAAAAAGGCTCGAGTAAGAGAAGAAGTAAAAACAAAAGCTTCACTTACCGTGGGTCTTCACTTGCCAACCATACTTCCCAGCGAAGTACTACCAAGATCTTTCTTCCGAAGGAGCAAAAGACAACAATTTCTCTATCCAATCACGGATACCAAAGACATTCTCAACAGTACCCATGATTGTTAAAACAAGAAGAAACAGATACGGTGTTAGTAAAACATCTCAAATCAAAAAGAAGAAAAGTAAATAAATGTGAGCTAAAATGTACTCACGTGCACGATTCCACTTCTTAGGAAAGGGAATATTTTCTTCACCCACTAAACCAGCAGTGGGTACAGCGATGTACCGAAGGTACCAACCTCTGTCCTTATCATCTCCAGGGGTTACCAACACTCTTTTACACCGAGCAGCCAGAGTAAAAACCCCTTGACGAAATAGGACAGGAGAGTAGAGATGAATGAGGTGGATAAAAGTAAAAGGAACCGAGGCTAAAGAAGCTAAACTCCTAATACATGCGACAACTCGCCACACAAGCGGACCAACTTGTCCTAAGCAAATATTGAAGAAATTGCAAAACTCGATTATGATTGGATCAATGGGAGGTCTAAACCCTAAAGTGAAAGGGTACGTATAAACAAAAGAATATTCTGTCTTGTAAGACGTAATTCTTTGATTACTATTCGGAATATAGACAAGGAAATCAGACCTCCAAAAACACTCCCTGCGAACTAGGGAAATCTGACCTTCAGTAATAATGGTTGGGTATCTCTCGACACTATCAAGAGAAGAAGACTGATCCACCAGAACTTGATTGTCCCTAGTAAAGACAAATTTAGCGGGAATAATCTCATCAACTCTGGGTTCACGAAGGTGTTCATCTCTACCTCTAGACTCCTTAGTCTACCACCCCTCCGACTCCTAGTCGGAGCAGAAGAAGGTGTTAAGTTCTCTACATCTATTACTCTTTTGGGTTGATTTGAAGAAGACATGTTTACAAAAGCAATGAAAAATTCTTTACACGTAAAAGAGACAAGTTAGAAAGTGTTTCGTGAAAGTAAAGAAAAGAAGAAGGGCATTTATACTTAAGGGCAACCGTCAAACATGGAAAAATATAATGATGAAAAGTCATAATGGAAGATGTCACTTCGGGATTGACGCAGCCGCAAAAAGCCCTAAAAGACGCCGAATAATTGCAGAACCAATCCGAGAAGGACACGTGGTATGGGCATTAAATGAAAGTGACAAACGACGCCTATGTTCATAGAAGGATACAGCGTTTCGAGACAAAGCGGCAGCAAAATATTTCCGTCATAAATGCGTATCCACTTACCAAATATTAATCGATAAATATATGGTAAGTGGGGGGACTATCTGTATTGGTAAAAAAAAAAGAGTCTCACACGTAAGTGACTCTTGACAACTCAGCCAGCTACGTGGATCAAAGAAAATGTGGCAGCTGGATATGATTCTATAAAGAGGAATGGAACAAAGAGGCACGGTTCAATAAACCTTAGAGTTCATCAGCTACGGGTAACTCAACCTAATCAAGACGAGGAAGAGACACGGTCAGATTGAATCCGGACAGAGCTACGGGTAGATTCGAGAATCAATTAATGACATATACGTTATGTAACTTTCACACAACAGTTACGGTTACCCTTTGTAACGCCTCATTAATGTAATAATTAGTCATTAATGAGCGATCATTGCAAGAATCAAACGTTATATTAAGAAACCCCCTATATAAAGGAAGGGGAGGTAACTTGTAATGATCATCTGAACTTTGAATACAACCTACTTTACTTTTCCTCATATCATATTATTGTCTTTTACTTATTCTTCTTTATTTAATATAATTTCTTTGATTATCAGTAACCCGCGTTCATCCTAAAAATAGCTTTGGTCAAAGGATATAATTCTTTTGTTAAACAATCGTCTCTTAGCTCATCTCTCTCAACCACGACGGCATCATAAGAAGCCTGCAAAGGGGCAAGGGATCTTTCCAAAAGTTGAATCTTGTCTGAAGATTCACGGAGGTCTTCTTGGGTCTGAGTAAGTGATTGCACAAGTTCACCAGCATAAGCCTCATTTTGATCCAACAAAGCCTTCAAGCTTCTTATCTCTTCAGTAGCATGGGAAAGTTGCTCCGCAAAGGAAGACTACAAGATGATTTTATCCTTACCTGCCTGATTTGATGATGCCTTCTCTATGGCCAGTTCCACTGCAATTACTCTGATCTGCTTCTCCAAGGTACATTTCTCCTCCTTTACTGCCTCCATATCAAGCTGAAGACTCTTGAACTGCTCCTTCCAGTTGTCGTCCTCGGTATGATAGTCATTTGCCAATTGCTCCGTATGAATGATTCTTTTCATTAATTATGTGCCAATAAGATTGATCTTCATAAAAGGAAAAGATAGATACGGAAAAGGATATGAAAAGAAGGAGGGACGATATAAATTCTACCTTCAGAGACGAGTGCACAATCTCGTTCATCCAAGTTAAGGAGTTGTGACTTTCTAGCTTAGACTTCTCAGCTGGGCCTATCAGGGGCTTTAGCCATACATCCGTGCGTCTTGACTTCTTTAAGAGGCTGCCTCCCGCAGGAACCTCTATCATTATTTGCTTAATCATCCCACTACTGAAAGATCCTACTTCAACGATAGAAGGCACTGAAGTAGGAGTAGATGAAGGAGCCACGGATGGAATAGGCTGGGAAGAAGAAACAGTAATGGGAGCAGTAAATGAAAGTTCCACAGGAGCAGACAGAGGGAAAAGAGCAAGAGGTGCTTCATCTAAAATTGTACCAAAGCCTTGGTGGAACAGTTGTTCAATTGATTCATTAACAGGAGAGGGAGTTGCATCTTCAGGAGCGGAATACTCTGATTCAGGTACGGGAGGATCAGCAACGGGGACAGACTCATCGTCAGATACAACCCTCCTTCTTCGCGACCTCTGAATCAGAGAACCCTCCTCATGTTCTTCCTCATCCTCCAAGGTTTGGGACCCACTTGTCTTCCTTTTTGACGAAGAGGAGTTAACAATGATTTCTTGGGCCTTAGCCAAAGAAAGTTTTGAAGCGGACACAGCAGCAGCATAGATTCCACGAGCAGGAAACCCTAACAAATGAAAGGGATCAGAAAAGCCTGAAAAGAGAAAGAAAAGAAGTATAAAAAAACATTACCATGGGTTTTTAACTTCCAACCAAACCTCGATGAGAGGTACTTCAAAGAACGTTCTTTCATAGGAGCGATCAACAGTAATGTTTCTACCCAATCACGGAAACCGGAGACATTCTTGACGGTCCCATGGTTGCTACAAAAGAAAAAACAACAGTCACGGTACTGGTAATTTATCAAAAATAAAGAAGGAAAGTGAGCAAAACTTTACTCACGTGCAAACTTCCTCTTCTCTGGGAAGGGGAGATTTCTTCACCTACTAAACCTGCAATAGGGACAGCAACATATCAAACATACCATCCTCTATCTTTGTCATCGTCAGGTATAACTAAAACTCTTTTACTCCTGGCCGCGAGAGTGAAAACTCCTTGGCAGAATAGCATGGGGAATAGAGGTGAATAAGATGATGGAAAGTAAAAGGAACTGAAGCTAAGTTGGCCAAATACCTAAGGCATGCAACTGCCCTCCAAACAAGAGGACTGATCTGTCTCAAACAAACATTGAAGAATCGACAGAATTCTGTGATAACAGGGTCGATGGGAGGCTTAAATCCTAAAGTGAAGGGATAAGTGTATACAAAAGAATACCCAGTTCTATAAGAGGTTATTCTTTTATTGTCATTAGGAACTACAACTGGAAAATCATAGTTCCAACAACAATCTCTACGTACGAGTGACACTAAAACCTCTATTATTTGGGTAGGATAAAGGTCGGCACTATCATGTGATGACATGGAAGAAAGTTTTTTACTAATGGCCTCACTATCCTTTACAAAAGAAAACTCGGCAGGGACAATCTCATCGACTCTCGGTTCACAAAGTGGTTCGTTAGGTTTCCTACTCTTCGAAGAAGATCTAGAAGCCCTAGCCCTCGAAGAAGACGAATAAATATTAGACCTAGAAGATGGAGGAGGAGTAATATGAGAAGAAGAAGAAGAACCCTTGGAAGGTGTAGAACTTAAAATTCTTAGTCTACTACCCTTCCTACTCCGGATTGGAGCAGAAGAAAGAGATTGTTCGTCTACAATGATAAATTTTTTGGGTTGCTGGCTTGAGGAAGACATGTTTACAAGAAAGAAGAATTTAAAAATAGTGAAAGAGAGTTAGAATTTTTTTCGTGAAAGCAAAGGAAAGAAAAGAGGTATTTATACTCAGAGGCGACCGTCAAAAAATGGAAAAACCAGTGATGTGAAAGTCATAATTGAAACTGTCACTCTGTGACTGATGCAGCCGCAAAAATCCCTATAAGGCGCTAAATAATTGCAGAACTAATTCGAGAATACCTCGTGGCACAAGCATTAAATGGAAGTGACAAGCGACGTATACATTCAGAGACAGATGATGGTATGAGTGAAGCGGAGGCAAAAACTTCCCCCCATAAATGAGTATCCACTTACCAAATATTTAATTGATAAATAAATGGTAAGTAGGGGGACTATCTGTATTGGTAAAAAAATAGGCTTCACACGTGTAATATTTCTAATGACAAGGAGATCCATGTGGAGCAATAGAAACATGACAACTGGTCATAAATTTACAAAGAGGTGCAAGACAAAGAGGAACGGAACAGCATGCCTACGAGACAATTAGATGCGGGAGCCCCAATCTAATTGAGGAGTTGAAGAGACACGGTCAGAATGAACCGAGGCAAAATAAAGGGCAGATTCAAAGATCTTCAATCAATGAGCCAAACGTTACATAATCTTCACGCAACAGTTACGATTACCTATTGTAATGTTACATTAATGATATTATTAGTCATTAATGCTCAATCATTAAGAAGAGTATGCGTTATATTAAGAAATTCCCTATAAAAGGGAGTAAAATATCACTTGTATGGACACGTTCGAACCACTACTAAAATATATTTACTTTTACGCATTCTTATTTCTTTCTTATTGCGAATCTAATTATAATTATTAGTCAATTTTCTTGGTTATCAGAAGCTCGGGTACTTCTTAAAATACCTTTGGCTGAGAATCTAATTCTTTGGTTAAACACTCCTGTCATTGATTCTGTTCCGGTGGTATGTGATTTTCCGGATGTATATCCTGCAAACTTGTCGGGCATGCCGCTCGACAAGGATATTTATTTTGGTATTGATTTGGTGTTGGGCACTCAGCCCCTTTCTATTCCACCATACCGTATGGCACCGACGGAGTTGAAGGAATTGAAAGAACATCTTCAGGAACTCCTTTGTAAGGGGTTTATTCGGCCTAGTGTGTCACATTGGGGTGCACCGGTTCTATTTGTGAAGAAGAAGGATGGTTCCATGAGAATGTGTATTTACTACAGGCAGCTGAACAAGTCACAGTCAAAAACAAGTATCCTTTTCCTCGTATTGATGATTTATTTGACCAGCTTCAGGGAGCGAGGGTGTTCTCCAAGATTGATTTGAGGTCCGGGTATCACCAACTGAAGATTCAGGATTTAAATATTCTTAAGATAGTTTTCAGGACCCGTTATGTCCATTATGAGTTCTTGGTGATGTATTTTGGGTTGACCAATGCCTCAGCAACATTCATGCATTTGATGAACAGTGTATTCCAGCCTATTTGGACTTATTCGTTATTGTATTCTTTGATGACATCTTGGTGTAGTCTTGTATCCAGGAGGAGCATGCTAAGCATTTGAGAATTGTATTACAGAGGTGAGGGAGGGGAAGCTTTATGCAAAGTTCTCCAAGTGTGAGTTTTGTCTTGGATCAATAGCATTCTTGGGGCACGTGGTGTCTAGTGAGGGTATTCAGGTGGATCCGAAGAAAATAAAGGTGGTGCAGAGTTGGCCTAGATCGTCCTCAACCATGGATATTAGGAGCTTTCTTGGCTTGGCAGGTTATTACTGTCGCTTTGTAGAGAGATTTTCATCTATTGCATCTCTCTTGACCAAATTGAACCAAAAGGGTGCTCCATTCAGGTGGTCGGATGAGTGTGAGGAGAGCTTTCAGAAGCTCAAGATTGCCTTGATCACAGCTCCAGTGTTAGTTCTGCCATCAGCTTCAGGTTCTTATACCGTGTATTATGATGCCTCGAGGATAAGCATTGGATGTGTTTTGATGCAGGAGGGTAGGGTGATTGCCTATGCCTCACGCCAGTTGAAGACCCATGAGGAGAACTATCCCGTCCATGATCTTGAGTTAGCAATTGTTGTTCACGCCTTTAAGATTTGGCGGCATTATTTGTATGGGGTTCATTATGAGATTTATAATGATCACCGGAGTCTGCAGCATCTGTTCAAGCAGAAGGATCTTAATTTGCGTCAGCGGAGATGGTTGGAGCTTCTTAAGGACTATGATATCACTATTTTATACCATCCGGGGAAGGCCAAGGTGGTGGCCGATTCTTTGAGTCATCGGACGACGAGTTATGGGAGTTTAGCATATCTTCTTGCAGCGGAGAGACCTTTGGCATTGGATGTTCAGGCCTTAGCGGGCCAGCTTGTAAGGATGGATATTTTGGAGCCTATTCGGGTATTGGCTTGCATGGTCTCCAGGTATTCGCTTTATGATCGTATTAGGGAGAGTCAGTATAATGAACCCTACTTGCTCGTTCTTCAGGACAGGGTCCGGTAAGGTGATGTTAGGTATGTTACTATTAGTGATGACGGCGTGTTGAGGTTTCAGGTCCAGATATGTGTGCCTAATGTAGATGGGCTTCAGGAGTTGATTCTTGAGGAGGCCCACGTCTCGCATTATTCCATCCATCCGGATGTCGCGAAGATGTACCAAGATTTGAGACAGCACTATTGGTGGAGGCGGATGAAGAAGGATATAGTTGGGTTTGTAGCTCGGTGTCTCAATTGTCAGCAAGTTAAGTATGAGCATCAGAGACCGGGTGGCTTGCTTCAGAGGTTAGATACAAGCAGGAGCGGATAACCATGGACTTTGTAGTTGGGCCCCCAAGGACTTCGATAAAGTTCGATGCCATTTGAGTTATTGCGGATCGGTTGACCAAGTCTGCGCACTTCATTCCTGTTGGTACTACCTACACTTCAAAGAGGTTGGTTGAGATTTATATCCGAGAAGTTGTTCGTCTGCATGGTGTCCCAGTTTCCATCATTTTAGATAGAAGTACTCAGTTTACATCGCAGTTTTGGAGGTCGTGCAGCGAGGGTTGGGTACTCAGGTTGAGTTGAGCATAACTTTTCACCCTCAATTGGACAGGCAGTTTGAGCACACTATTCAGATATTGGAAGACATGTTGAGCGCTTGTGTTATTGACTTTGGGGGTTCATGGGACCAGTTTCTGCCACTCACGGAGTTTGCATATAACAACAGTTATCATACGAGTATTCAAATGGCTCTGTACGAGGCTTTAAATGAGAGGAGGTGTAGATCTCCGGTTGGATGGTTTGAGCCGGTGAGGCTAGGCTCTTGGCTACATACTTAGTCCAGGATGCATTAGATAAGGTGAAGTTGATTCAGGAGTGGCTTCATATAGCGCATTCTAGGCAGAAGAGTTATGCGGAAAGGAAGGTCCGGGATGTGTCATTTATGGTTGGGAGAAGTTCTTGCTGAAGGTATCACACATGAAGGGTGTTATGAGGTTTGGGAAGAGGGGAAAGTTAAGCCCCTGGTTCATTGGGACTTTTTGAGGTGCTTTAGAGGATAGGGGAGGTGGCGTACAAGCTTGCCTTGCCACCCAGCTTGTCGAGTGTGCATCCGGCATTACATGTTTCCATGCTCCAGAAGTATGTTTCCGATCAATCCCATGTCTTGGACTTCAACACAATTCACTTGGAGGGTGATATGACTTATGATGTGGAGCCGGTGGCTATTTTGGATCGGCAAGTCTGAAAGTTAAGGTCAAAAGACATAGCTTCAGTAAAGGTGCAGTGGAGAGGTCAGCCCGTGGAGGAGGCCACCTAGGAGACCGAGCGAGAGATGCGGAGTAGATATCCACACCTATTTGAGACTCCAGGTATGTTTAAGAGGGGAGGATGTAACGACCTGGCCGGTCGCTCCGAGAGTTATAGCCCCGTTTCCCCCATTTCTGCTTCTTTATGTGCTATTTAGCTATATTTTATGGTATCTGTTACACCCCATGTTTTCGTACGTTAAAGTTTTGTCGTAAGTTAATCAACATAAGTTCGGGAATGGGATAATTTTGAGATTATAAGCATTATGCTATTTTAAACACGTGATTTGTAAATTCGTGAAGGAGAAAGGGTAAGCAAATCAAAGGAAATGAATTCGTCGAAGTTTGACATTAAGGGATAAAATACAGCCCGAGCTAAAATACCTGGTATTTATGGACTAGTACCATACAAGGTACCACGTGTCCATGATAGTGAGATGTATAAGGTGTGTTAAAAATGAGTAGTATTATAAGTAAGTTGAGATAATTCTTAATTATGTGGGTAATTGGTTAATTATTGAATTAGTGGAGGATTAATAAGTTGATTAACGAGAAGGGGTAAAATTTTGGATAAGGTTAAGTGTAGTAACGCAGCAGCAAAAGAATCAAAGAAGTGTGACTCAAAAGTAACTATGTTATGTGGCAATTCTTAAAGAAAGTGAGTCATTTCCATTTAATAATGGATAAACACATAAAACGGATTCATGCCCATTATAAAGAAATATAAGTCACAATTCCAGTATTATATGCATTCAAAACATAAATGTTTATATACTACAAACCTAAGTCTCAAACATAAGTTATATAGAAAATGATAAGTACGGATCTTCAACTATTCATACAAGATTTCACATCATCTCCAAGGAATCAAACGAGAATTCTTAGTATTTTAAGCAACGGATTTTTTCCCTACTCCGATCTTGCCGTCACGTGTTTTGTCGAAGTTAACTTGTGTTAGAGGGATTTTCAAGAGAATCGACCCAGGTATGTTAAGGTTATCCCTTCTTTCTTTTTGGCAAGATCTATAGGACACGAACGAAATGAGCAAATGCACAAACTCCAAAAATGACTCTATTCATAGAAGTATTAGAGATGTCTATGTTCTTCAATTCCCATATGTCTTATTATTCTATTGTCTGTTCATAGGTCTCAGAAATATGTAAGTTGATAAAGTTTGTTTCATGATATTAATCAGAGGCATAATGGTCTTATGACGTTCCAAGAGATTTTATTGACGTAATTCTCATGCATCACATTCATTTATACATGTACCAGACTCATGACCAGAAAGCGTTATATACGCGTATATATATATATATATATATANGGTACATGTTTCATAATATCATCAGGCCTCTGAGGGCATCCCATCATATCATCTTGGCCACTGTGGGCAAAATCATCAACGTATACCAGCTGATCAGGTGGTGGTGCGTATATAACGCTGTAACCTTTTCCCATACATATATATATATATATATATATATATATATGTATGGGAAAAGGTTACAGCGTTATATACGCACCACCACCTGATCAGCTGGTATACGTTGATGATTTTGCCCACAGTGGCCAAGATGATATGATGGGATGCCCTCAGAGGCCTGATGATATTATGAAACATGTACCTATGCACGACATGACATTCATACGCATATGCATGACACTATAATCATTTCATGATTTACAGAGTTATCCAGACTTACAGGTTGAGTCATTTACTCTATATTTCTTCCATGTTTGTTATGTACTTATTTATATGCCTTACATATTTGGTACATTATTCGTACTGACGTTTCTTTTGCCTGGGACGCTGCGTTTCATGCTTGCAGGTCCCGATAGACAGGTCGAGAGTCCTCCAAGTAGGCTAGCAGCTCGGCGAAAGATGTTGGTGCGCTCCATTTTCTACGGAGTTGCTTGTTTGCTCAGTATGATTTAGCCGTGTATTGTTTGGTATGGCAGGGCTCTGTCCCGACCTTTATTCTAAGTGTGTACTCTTAGAGTCTTGTAGATAGATGTCATGTATATAAATGCTTGTATGGCCTTGCCGGCCTATGTTTTGAGTTTACAAATGATCGTGGTGGCCTTATAGGCCCGTATGTCACATGTATAATTTTTTTATATCAGGTTGGGTCGTCCTATATTGAGCATTCCCCTATGTCTATTGTGGTTAGCCCATGATGGCCCGTTTGGCCCATTTGCCAATGAAAGTACAATAAGAAAGATACGTTATGTTGGTACTCGGTTGAGTAAGGTACCGGGTGCTCATTGCGGCCCATCGGTTTGGGTCGTGACAAAAGTGGTATCAAAGCAGTTCTGTCCTAGGGAGTCTACAAGTCGTGTCTAGTAGAGTCTTGTTTATGGTTGTGTCGTGCACCACACTTATAAGTAGGAGGCTACAGGGCAATTAGGATTGTCACTCTTTCTTCTTACTCTAGATCATGTGGTAGAGCTCAGTTGTAAGAACTCAATTTCCTAAACTCTATGTTATTCATAATACGAGATGCTGCCTATATCTAGAAAGACGGTTGATAAGAGATATAGTTGTGGAAGAGTTGAAGCAGAGGAACTCGATTTTTGCATCATGCTTATGATGGATACATACGAGGTATTCAGCAGATCATGTCTGTACTAAGACGTGTAAGCCTCTTGATAAGGAGCGTTAAGGAAAGAATATTTATCCACTTTTATGGTGAAAGACAATGAGAGATTGAGAAGATAAATACAAGTTTCAAGAAGTAAAAGAAGCAAGATGAAGAAGGGTGTATGGGTACCCAGTTAATAAAGATTATCATTATTCAATAAGGGAGATATAAACATTTTGAGTTACCTTCAACAGTGACAAAAGAATGTACAATTGGCCACATCGTTCTTATTTATGCCCTATGGGAGCTAACAGATATGGTTCGAGAGAAGGACGGGATATCAGGATCTGACCGAGGTTAGAGTGACCCATAATGGTGGATGAATTGTTTGCGTTAGTTGACCTTTCTGAAGGATATTACAAATGTGCTAATATATCTCCTTGTAAGACACCCAGATGGTGCACTCTAAAATAGTACAGCTTGATATGAGTACCACAAAGATGGGCACTGGAAGCCTGGAAGGGATGAATATTATCTTAGTATGGCTCCCGTTGCTAGTAGAGAGAGAATGTTAGGCAGCTCGAAGAGCTAATGCATGGAGAAAGAGGAGCTAAGAGCAAAAGAATATCTTGTTTGAGTTTTCAAAAATAAAGTGATAGACATAAATGTCAGCGGGAAATAAGAAGAGAATTAATGAAGCATTATGAGTAAGATGTGATACCTGGATGACAACGGTAGAAAAGAAATGATTAAATGACAGTATTACATAGTCTATAGTCAAGGGAAGGAAAAGATGAGAGGTGCTAGACCTGGAGACAACAAAAGAGTATAGGCCATAAAGTTGTATCCTTATTTCGAGAAATAAGTTCGTGACTCCAACACGACTACCAGAAGGAAAAGTTAGACCCCAGAATACTAGAAATCGGTATGGGCTGGTGAACTAGATAAACTAAACATGAATTAGGGACTGAGTGAGTTGATAATGGTCGACATCACGAGAATTTCAGATTTCGTTCCGGCGATAACATAATGAACATTCATGAAAAAATTCAGAGAATGGTCTTTTAAGAAGACACTTCCCTAAAGCAAGCATTGTGAGCAAAGTTAAGCTTAAAGGACTATATGTGCCAGTTACACTAAGTATTACCCTCACGAGTAAGGAAATTTCATTATCCATAGTACAGAAGGATTTCCGCAAGGCGAGTAAGGGTCAACGATGATGTGAAAAGACACCAAAGATGAAAAGGTAAAACATCTATAAGTAAGCTTATATAAAGGTTGATCAGAGGAAAGAAGAAACTAAAGAATTACATCACCTAAGTAAATCAGGAGTTTGATTATTGGACCCAGAAAATTATGGACATCGTGATTGAGAAGAATCACTCTTAATATCAAAGGTACAAGATAGATAGTACAATATCATTATTCTATAATGGCTCTACGATAAAGCCCGTTAGAAGAGTACCAGCCTCATAAGAAGTCAGTATAAAGCTCCCACCGGATACCATAGGTGCGAGTATTGTAATAGAGCTTCAAGTTGTGGATGTGAATCATACCTATGTAAGGTAAAGGAGAACAACGTACGAAATACTCAAATTCATAAGATTGTGAATAGTTCATACTACAGATAGAAGGCTAGAAGCACGAGGATTCAGTATCCAGGAATGATAGCGGCATCGTCAGTGACATATCTTCCAACCTATGGTTTCTAAATATTGAGACGTCTAGCTAAAATAATAATAAAAAGAGTTAGAGACAATATGATGTCTCGCTCGATGTTCCAGAATGACATAAGAAAATCTATGATGCAAGCAAGTTGAAAGGTCGCGAGTAAAATAAATAGATATGTGTAGGTCGCAAGCTATTGTATGGTAAGACGACAAAGTTCTAGAAGTCAGGAATAAAGATAAGAAAGGGCGAGTGAGAAGGTGACACGGATAAGTCCTCACGATTAAGCCCATGAAAAACAGGAAGAGCTGATGGTTTCCCTAAGCTATAGAAAGCTTAGTATGGCCTGAATAGACTCGAAAGAGTCTAAGACTAGTAGCAGTTAGAAGAGATGGAATGCTGCCCTAGTAATAGAATGCGGGTGTGAATGTGATAGATAAAGGATGACGTTTGGGCCTTTGCTTGAGTAATGACTCGAAGAGGATTTCACGAACAGTACAGGATTAAAATACCCATATAAGGTGAATCACATTGGGATACTATGAAATACGGTTATGGAAGTATAGTATCGCCCCTAGGTGGATGAATCTAATTACTCCAGATGTCCCCAATGAGACGTGAGCCCTAGAGGCAATGTTACATAAGAGATCAAGTTAGCAGTGGCAGATGATAGATCAATATTGAGGTGAATCAACAAGGGATGGGCACAAGTATGAGGTGAGATTAGGCCGTCATTCTTAAGATGAACAAGTAATGAGGATGCATTAAAGGGCTTAGATTTATACATATGGGATAAGTAACGAAAGTAACCTGGAGTTCGGTAACAGACCTCAATAACGATAAATCAAAGTAAGAGTTATTGTATAGTATGACCTACCTAGATGCAGTAAAGTCATACGAATGGATAAGCGGATCTATGAAATAAGATACAACAATATTCGTAAATTAAAAAAAGGTATCGTGCAAATAACTTCAAGTATACCTACAGATGCCCAGAAGGACATCTTGTCAAGCTCTGTATATGTTTAAAAAGTGAGGTCTAGAGACTGGCTAAAAGCTGGAGGAAAAAGAAGAGAAGAGTCGCATAGGCGCACTTACAAAGTCAGAGTCATACAGGCTGCATGACAGTAGGTAGCAATAGTTAAGAGATTGGAAAGATTTCGACCACAAGTCGTGGTATGAGAAAGAGGACTAAAGGGGGAAATACCCTAGACTTTGGATTTAGTCAAAGACCAGTTGCCTACATGGCTAGAAGAATATTAAAGTATTCACAAGAGCTATGAGTTATGAGAATGATAAGTGCATCAGTCAACATTCGAGGACGAATGTTCCAAAGGGGGGAATGTTGTTACACACCCATATTTTCGTATGTTAAAATTTTGTCATAAGTTAATCAACATAAGTTCGGGAATGGGATTATTTTGAGATTATAAGCATTATGTTATTTTAAACACGTGATGAGTAAATGCGTGAAGGAGAAAGGGTAAGCAAATCAAAGGAAATGAATTTCGTCGAAGTTTGACATTTTGGGATAAAATACGGTCCGAGCTAAAATACCCGGTATTTATGGACTAGTACCATACAAGGTACCACGTCCATGATAGTGAGGTGTATAAGGCGTATTAAAAGTGAGTACTATTATAAGTAATTTGAGATAATTCTTAATTATGTGGATAATTGGTTAATTATTGAATTAGTGGGGGATTAATAAGTTGATTAAGGAGAAGGGGTGAAATTTTGGATAAGGTTAAGTGTAGTAACGTGGCAGCAAAAGAAACAAAGAAGTGTGACTCAAAAGTAACTATGTTATGTGGCAATTCTTACAGAAAGTGAGTCATTTCCATTTAATAATGGATAGACACATAAATGTGAGTCATGTTGTGATAACCCAAAAGGTCATCTTATAGTTTAAGAATCCCTTCCGGGCTCATTATCCTTAGAAAGGTTAATTTTATTTATCTCGATTTGCGTGCACTGTCCGGGCGTGAATCCGGAAAGCTTTTATGTGAAATATAAGAAATGATAATATTTAGAGTTAAAATTTGATTTTAGTTGACTTTGGTCAATATTTTGAGTGAACGGGCTCGTACCCGTGTTCCAACAGTCCGGGGAGGTCCGCAGTAAAATATGAGACTTGGGCGTATGCCCGGAACTGAACTCTGAGGTCCCTAGATTGAATTATACTGGACTTTAAAGGAAATAAAGAAATAAATTAATGTTTGAATATTTTGGTTCCGGAGCTCGGTACAGATTCGTTATAATATTTGAGTACTATCTGTGAAATTTGGTAGAAATCGGAGTTCATTTGATGTGATTCGGACGTCCGGTTGAGAAAATAGTGAATTTGAGGTGTTCTTGAGAAAATTATGAGGTTTGATGTTAAATTCGTGGTTTTAGGTGTTATGTTTGTGATTTGATCGCACGAGCAAGTCTGTATGATGTTCTTAGACTTGCGTGCATGTTTGGTTTGGAGCTCCGAGGGCTCGGGTGAGTTTTGGATAGGCTACGGAGTGTTTAGAACTTAGAAAATATAGTTGAGGCATCTGGTGTATGGTGTAGGCCTCTGATTTCGCAAATGCGAGATCAGGCTTCGCAAATGCGAGCTTGGCAGGCCTGGAAAATGCGACAAATTTATTGCAAATGAGAAGAAGCCTGGGCCAGCTTAGTTCTCGCAAATGCGAAGAGTACCTGGGGAAGGCCATCCTCGCAAATGTGAACTTTCATCCGCAAATGCGATGACCCCAGATGTCGCAAATGCGACATATTTGCCGCAAATGCGAAGGCAGTAAAAAATGCGAAGGTTCGCATTTGCGAGCTTCGCAAATGCGAAGCTCCAGTCGCAATTGCGACATCTGCAGCCTGTTAAGTAGGGACTTAGACGGGATTTTCACCCATTTTTCAATTCTCACGAACCCTAAACCTCCATAGGCGATTTTCCAAAGACCCAAACTTCTCCAAATCATATGTAAGTGATTCCTAACTAATTCCTTTCAATCTTTTGCAACTTTTAACAAGATTTCAACCTAGAATCTAGATTTTTCATGGCAGAATTAGGGATTTTGGTAGAACTTAGGGATTTTGAAATTTGGGAATTTATACCTCGAATTGAGGTCGGATTCCAAAACCAATTGTATATCCGAGCTCGAGGGAGAATGGGTAAACGGATTTTGGTCCGAACCTCGAGTTTCGACCAAGCGGGCCCGAGGTCGATTTTTAAACCTTTATTTTTTGGAAAAACTTAGAAAACCATGATTATGAATTAACGTTAAATTATTTAGCAATAATTAATGATATTGGACTAATTATGATTAGATTCGAGTGGGTTAGAAGCGAATTCTAAAGGAAAAGATGTAATTGAGCAGTGAGTGGCCTGCGGAACTGAGGTAAGTGTTTGGTCTAACTTTGACTTGAGGGATTAGGAATCCCCGACTTAAATAATATGTGAAAGTGCATATGTGTGGTGTATAGGTGAGGTGACGAGTACCTGTACGCCACCAAATTATTTGTTTAGCATGTTCCCTTCCCCGTTTCCAATTTATTATATTCTTATCATAATTGTTTCATGATTATTGATGCTTCCATGTATAGTTGTTTTTTTAGATATTGTTCACTTATTTGAAAGTATTAGTTATTTCTTTAGCTTCATTGTGGTACATAAATGGTTGGACTGGTTGTCGGTGTTTCATGATACATTCCGGTTGGTTTCGCTGTGTAGTAATAATTGGTGAAGTTTCTTGATTGTACGGCTTTTCGTTTACATTTGTTGAGACATAAATATTGTGAAAGACTTTGATCTGAATTGTGAAACTGTTAATATAAATGGTGAAATGTGATTGTTTGGTGGGAGCGGGTTGCAAGCCGCAACAAGGAGGAATAAGGGTGGACAGGTGGGATCGGGTTGCACGCTGCAACAGGAGGAATAAGGGTGATATATTGAGGAGTAATAAGGGTGGACATGTGGGATCGGGTTGCACGCCGCAAAAAGGAGTAATAAAGAAGAATATTCATGTAGTTACTGGTTATATGATGGAAACTGGAATACCTACTGTTTTAATTGTTGTTTCTCATATTCTGCACTTACGTTATTTCAAATTGTAACTTGAAAATTTTCGTAAGAATTGGTTATAGCTGAGATCTAGAAAGATAGTTGAGTTACTTAATTATTTACTGCAAGTTATTGTTTTATTTAGTTTAGTATTCCTTGTTGCTTTATTAAACATTGTATACAGGTTATATTATAAATGCCCTGCCGTAGCCTCGTCACTACCTCGTCGAGGTTAGGCTCGGCACTTACCAATACATGGGGTCGGTTGTACTGATACTGCACTCTACACTTCTTTTGCAGATCCAGGTTCCGGTCAGAGTTGATTTCCAGTAGTAGCTGATTATTTGCACGGAGACACGAGGTAGATTTGCTGGCATCCGCGGATTCCTTGAGTCTTCTCCATATTATTTATCTATTGGTTTATTTACTTCAAAATAGATATATATTTTCTTTCAGCCGAATACTTGTAGTATTCTTTAGTAGTTCGTGAATTGTGACTCCAAATCCTGGGTAGCTAGATATTAATATTAGCTTCAAGTTTCGTTTCATTATTTCACACATTATTCTGGATTCATTTATTGGATAATATTAGACCTCGTATTATTTTTTAACTGTTTTAAATGTTGAATCCTTCTAACATTGGCTTGCCTAGAAAGTATGGTGTTAGGCACCATCACGATCCCGAGGGTTGGAAATTTGGGTCGTGACAAGTTGGTATTAGAGCTCTAGGTTGCCTAGGTTTCACAATTCACGAACAAGCTTAATAGAGTTTGAGGGAGCGGTATGGAGACGTTTGTACTTATCCCTCAGAGGCTATAAAGTTAGGAACAAATTCATTTTATTTCTACTTTGTCGTGCGATTCTCGTTATCTCAAATACTGATCGAACTCTTCTATTCTCTCGCAGATTGAGAGAACACGTGCTTCTTCTTTCGCTGAACAACAATCAGGTCCTCCAGCAGCAGCAGCTCCTACAAGGGGCCGAGGCAGGGGCAGGACTTAGCCCATTGCTCAGACAGCAGCTCCAGCTGCGGAGCCCCAGATAGATATTGATGCGGAGGCTCCAGCTCAGACCATTCCAGCGGGACCAACTTAGGTCCCACAAGTGTTTATTTCTACCCCGGTGCTTCATGATGCTTTGGTCCGATTAGTGGGACTTATGGAGAGTGTAGCCCAGACTGGCACATTCCCCATGGCAACAGCCGTATCTTAGGCTGGAAGGGGGTCCAGACTCCTGCTACCCACACTCCTGAGCAGATTACTCCTCAGACTCAGACCCCAGCAGCCAATCCAGTTGGGGTATTTTAGTCAGTTGCTCCAGCACCGCTTGTTGATGGGGCAGTTATGTCCTCCGATGCTTTGTGGAGATTAGACAGGTTCATCAAGCTTTTCCCTAATCATTTTAGTATAGTGGCGCCACTTCAGAGGACCCTCGGGAATATCTTGATAGTTGTCATGAGGTTCTTCGGAACATGGGTATTTTGGAGACCAATAGGGTCGACTTCACCGCTTTTCAGATGACTGGTTCCGCTAAGAAATGGTGGAGGGATTATATGTTGACTAGACCAGCTGGGTCACCTGCTCTGACTTGGGATCAGTTTTCACATCTCTTTTTGGAGAAGTTTTTGCCTATCACTACTAGAGAGGAGCGCCGCCGTCATCTTGAGCGTCTTCAGCAGGGCAACATGACTTCCACCCAGTATGAGACTCCCTTTGTGGATTTGGCTCGACATGCTATTCTTTTGTTACCCACAAAGAGAGAGAGGGTCAGGAGATTTACTAAGGGACTTGCTCAGCCCATTAGGTTGCAGATGGCTAAGGAGACAGGGAGCGAGATTTCCTTTCAGTATGCAACCAATGTGGCCAGGAGAGTTGAGATGGTTCTCGGATTGGGAGGTCAGGGGTTAGACAAGAGACCTCGATATTCCGATGGATTTAGTGGTGCCTCATCTAGAGGCGGGGGTACTTTCAGCAGAGGTCATTCTTCCAGACCATTTCATTCAGCACTTCAGGAATCTCATGGTACCTCAGGTGGTCGTGGTTCTTATGTGCCTCCTTCTGCTAAGCCAGTCTATAGTGTGGTGAATATGGACATATTCGGAGAGCTTGTCCGAGATTTTCGGGTAATCAACTTCAGTACCAGAGTTCCCGTGCCATAGTTTCGGCACCAACTGCAGCACCACCTGCCCAGCCAGCCAGGGGTAGGGGTCAGGTAGCCGAGATAGGGGCCAGATTGTTAGAGGTGGAGGCCAACCCACTAGAGGTAGAGGTCCGTCTGTCAGAGGTCTTCCTAGAGACATGGTTCAGGGTGGTGGGGCCCAACCCCGATTTTATGCATTTCTAGCAAGACCTGAGGCGGAGTCCTTCGATGCTATTATCACAGGTACCATTTCAGTTTGCAATAGAGATGCTTCAGTTCTGTTTGATCCGGGGTCTACTTACTCTTGTGTCATCTTATTTTGCTTTGTATTTGGTTATGCCCCGCGATTCCTTGATTTTCCTTGTTTATATGTCTACGCCCGTGGAGGATGCTATTGTTGTAGATCGTGTGTGGTCGTTATTGAGGGTTTTGAAACCAGCGTGCACCTTTTGCTTCTTGACATGGTCGATTTTGATGTCATATTGGGCAAGGATTGGTTGTCACCTTATTATGCCATCTTGGAATGTCACACTAAGATAATTACATTAGCTTTGCCGGGGTTGCCTCGATTAGAGCGGAAAGGGATTCCTGGTCATTCTCCTAGTAGGGTAATTTCTTATGCCAAGGCTCGTCGCATGGTTGAGAAGGGGTGTTTGGCTTATTTGGCTCATATTCGTGATTCTAATGATGAGGTTTCTTCTACAGATTAGGTGCCTATTGTTTGTGAGTTTCCCGAGGTATTTCCTGCAGACCTGTCGGGGATGCCACCCAACAAGGATACCGATTTTTGCATTGATGTGGCTCCGGGCACTCAACCCATTTCTATTCCTCCATACCAGATGGCCCCACCATAATTGAAAGAATTAAAAGAACAGTTGCAAGACTTGCTTGATAAGGGTTTCATTATACCTAGTGTCTCGCCTTGGGGTGCACCGATTTTGTTCGTGAAGAATGGATCGATGAGAATGTGTATAGATTACCGGCAGTTGAACAAAGTTACTATCAAGAATAAGTATTCATTGCCGAGAATTGATAATTTGTTTGATCAACTTCAGGGTGCCAGGGTGTTTCCAAAAGTTGATTTGAGATCGAGTTACCATTAGTTGAAGATTGGGGCATCTGATGTTCCTAAGATAGCCTTTCGGACGAGATATGGGCACTTTGAATTTCTGGTGATGTCTTTTGGCTTGACTATGCCCCAGTAGCATTTATGGACTTGATGAATCGAGTTTTCAAGCCTTATTTGGATTCCTTCGTAATTGTGTTCATTGATGATATTCTGATATACTCCCGCAGTTGGGAGGAGCATGAGCAGCACCTCCAGATAGCGCTCCAGACTTTGAGGGATAGTCAGCTGTATGAAAAAATTTCAAAGTGCGAGTTCTAGTTGGATTCAATAGCTTTCTTGGGTTACATCGTATCAGCAGAGGGTATTCAGGTAGATCCTAAGAAGATAGAGGTTGTCAAGAATTGGCCTAGACCTAGTTCAGCCACGAAAATCAATAGCTTCTTGGATTTGACAAGATACTACCGTCGTTTTGTGGAGAGGATTTCATCTATAGCAGCCCCAATGACTAAATTGACTCAGAAAGTGCCCCATTCAAATGGTCGGACGAGTGTGGGGCGAGCTTTTAGAAACTCAAGACAGCCTTGCCTTCAGCACCGGTGTTGGTATTGCCATCAGGTTCATGATCCTTCACGGTATACTGTGATGCCTCCCGTGTTGGGCATGGAGCGGTAATGATGTAGTAGGGCAAAGTGATTGTGTATGCATCTCGGCAGTTGAAGGTTCATGAGAAGAATTATCATGTCCATGACTTAGAGTTGGCAGCCATTGTTCACGCATTAAATATTTGGAGGCACTATCTTTATGGGGTGCCGTGTGAGGTTTTCACGGATCATCGCAGCCTTAAGTACTTGTTCAAGCAAAAGGATCTTAATTTGAGGCAGAAGAGATGGTTAGAATTATTGAAAGATTATGATGTCACTATATTGTATCATTCGGGGAAGGTCAATGTGGTGGCCGATGCATTGAGTAGGAAGGCAGTGAGTATGGGCAGCCTTGCATTCATTCCAGTCGGTGAGAGACTGTTAGCTTCAGATATTCAGACTTTGGATAATCAGTTTGTGAGGTTGGATATTTCGCCCAGCTGTGTTTTAGTTTGTACGGTCGCTCGGTCTTCTTTATTTGAGCGTATCAGAGATCGACAGGATGATGACCCGCATTTGATGGTCCTTAGGGACACAGCTCGGCACGGTGGTGCAAGCAGGTTACAGTTGGAGATGACGTTGTTTTGAGGATGCAGGGTCGTATATGTGTGCCTAATGTTGATGGGATTCGTGAGTTGATCCTTGAAGAGGCTCATAGTTCTAAGTATTCTATTTACCCGGGTGCTGCCAAAATGTACCAGGACCGGCAACAACATTATTGGTGGATAAGGATGAAGATGGATATTGTTGATTATGTGGCTCGGTGCTTGAATTGTCAACAGGTGAAGTATGAGCATTAGGGACCCGGTGATCTGTTTCAGCAAATAGAGATTCCTGAGTGGAAGTAGGAGCGTATCACTATGGACTTCATTGTTGGACTTCCACGGACTCAGAGGAAGTTCGACGCTATTTGGATTATTATAGATAGGCTGACTAAATCATCACATTTCATTCCGGTGGCAAGCACTTATACCTCGGAGCGGTTGGCAGAGATATACATTTGAAAGGTTGTTCGCCTTCACGTTGTGCCCGTGTCTATAATTTCTAAACGGGGTACGCAATTTACTTTGCACTTTTGGAGGGAAGTTCAGCGTGAGTTGGGTACTCGATTAGAGTTGAGCACAAAATTCCATCCACAGGCGAACAGGCAGTCCGAGCGTACTGTTCAGATTTTGGAGGATATGCTCTGTGCCTGTGTTATTGACTTTGGAGGTTCTTGGGATCTGTTTTTACCGTTGGCGGAGTATGCCTACAATAATAGCTACCAGTCGAGCATTCAGATGGCTCCCTACAAGGCATTATATGGTAGACGGTGTAGATCGCCAGTTGGATGGTTTGAGTCGGGACAGGCTCGGCTATTGGGTACAGACTTAGTTTAGGAGGCCTTGGACAAGGTCAAGATTATACAGGATCGACTTCGTACATCTCTGTCACGACCCAAATCCTAACAGGTCGTGATGGCGCCTATCGTGGAACTAGGCTAGCCAACCATCACATAACTACCCATTCGTTCTATTATAATTTTTCTCAAATCGATAACAAACAGCAAACAGAGTATAAATAATTTCATTAAGTCTTTACGCCCCGATAATAATCTAACAGTATAAACAAATCTCCCAAGACTGGAGTCAACATGGTCACGAGCATCTAAGAAATAAAACTAACTTTGTTAATGTCTTAAACAATGTCTATGAAATAACTACTAATACTAATAAAGGAAGGGAAATGGAGAAGCTGCGGACGCTGGACAGCTACCTCGAAATCCCGTAAAGCTGCTTCTAACGAACAAAGATGGCTACTGCTCAGCACTAGTACCTGGATCTGCACACAGGGGTGCAGGGAGTAATGATGAGTACGCCAACTCAGTAGTAATGAAAATAAATCATAGTCTGAGAAATAAGAAAAACACAACACAAACACCAATCCACAAAACAGTAAACCATCAAGTCTCCATAAAGTATACATCAATTACATAAGTTCGAAAACTAGTTTCCATAAAACTCCTTTGAAAAATAAGTATATTTTCCAATATTTCTCAGTAAACTCCCAGTAAAAATCAGTTTGAAAAATGAAGTGAATCATAGTCAAAAACTCAGTAAAATCATCATAACACTGCCCCTCGGGCCATAATAATCTCTCATAACATTTCCATCGGCACCTCGCCATCACTCAGTATCAGCCCAACAGGCAACCTCACAGCCACTCAGTATCAGCCCAGCAGGCAACCTCACATCCACTTAAGTATCAGCCCCGCGGACATCACTCGCACTCAATAGGTACCTGCGCTCACTCGGGGTGTGTACAGACTCCGGAGGGGCTCCTACAGCCCAAGCACTATAACAAGCCACATCATAGCATAAATCACTCACAATATTGTCCCTCAGCCTCTCTCGTATCATAACATCCTCACAATATTGGCCCGCAACCTCACTCAGTCAGACACTCTCAACATGCCACTCGGGTCACAAATATACCGGGTTCTCGACCCAAAAACAGTGTTTCATTTTCAATAAATAATATCAAGATACTCTGAGTGTCAAAACAATTATCAAGAAAAGGCTGAGTGAAAATCATAACATATCAAGTGAGGAAAATAGTAAAATCAGCCCCCAAGGGGTAAACAGATCGGCACTAAGCCCCAAACATGGCTTACAGCCCAAATCATATCAAAATATATCAATACTATTAAGCATAGGCTTAGAAATCGGCTTTGCAACTCAACAGTTGCCTAAATAGGGAATATATTTCCAAAGTTTCAATCTTTGCATTCCAAAATCCGTGAAAGGATGCAAGGTCCAGAGTTTCATACCCTCAGGACAGGATTTAAAGACATTACTTACCTCAAACTAGCCCGAAAAGCTACTCTGCGACCCGTTTGCCTCTCGTATCAATTTCTGAATGCTCCAAATCTACCACGATCAGATTTTTATCATCAAATTATGCTAAAGGAATGAATTTCATTTGAAAAGTACCACTTTTAGCTCAAAACCTGAAATTAGCCAAAACCCGACCCCCAAGATCGCATCTCGGAACCCAACAAATTTTATACCAAAATGTTCTTCATCATCTCACGAGTCTGTACATATAAAGAATGCTAAAATCGGAGTTCGTTTGACCCCTCAAATCATCTCCTAAAGGTCTCATATTCTCAAGCTCTAACTCCATCTTTTTCTACTGATTTTCATGAATTAAACACTGATATTATGTTCCTTAATCACCTATAATCGAGTTTTAGGGTCCAAAATCCTTGCCTCAATGAAGAACGATGATTTCCTTTCTTCATAATCGCCTCAAAAGCTCTCTTTTCGTACAAAAATGGTGTTAAAAGGTCTAATGGTCGCGGAGGGTTTAAATTTTATGTTGCCCAGTTGTTCTTCACTACGATCGCGGAAGTACTCATGCGATCGCGAAGAACAAATCCCCTAGGCCCTATGAAGACTCTATGCAATCGCAACATATGGCGCGCGATCGCGATTCAATAGAACCTCAACCTACGCGATCGCAACCCAACACACGCGATCGCGAAGAACAGTTGACCCCATCCCCACGCGCCTGACTAACCCTACGCGATCGCACCAATGCACACGCGATCGCACTGACTAATGACACATACCTTTATGATCGCACACCTTTCCTCGCAATCGCGATATACAAAAATGACCGGGATCCAGGTTACTCTACGCGATCGTGGACCATTTCTCGCGATCGCAGTGAGCAATGTGTTGTTGCACTTACACCAGCAAAACAACAGATTTTCCTAAGGCAAAAATGCCCGTTAACCAACCGAAATCATTCCCGAGCTCCTCGGGACCCCAACCAAACATACTAAAACGTCACATATGATCATTCAAACTTAGTTGCACCCTCGGAACACCAAAACTAACATCAAGACACCAAAATCACATCGAATTCAAGCTTAAAACTTTTAAATTTCTAAAATCCACCAACGATGCCGAAACTATCCAAAACAACTCCGATTGACCTGAAATTTTGCAAACATATCCACAATGACATTACGAACCTGTTCCAACTTCAGGAATTCCATTCCGACCCCGATAGCCTATTTTCCACTGCCGATCAGAAATCACCAAAAACTAACTTTCGTCAATTCAAGCCTAATTCTACACCGGACATCACAAAAATATTCTGAACACACTCCTAAGTCCCAAATCACCTAACGAATCTGTCCGAGCCATAAATCTGCATTCTGAGGTCGTTTACCAATAATTCAACTCTTAGTTGACTTTTCCAACTTTAAGGCTATTTTTAAAGACTAAGTGGCTAAACTCTCACTGCAACCATTTCGATTTTAAGCCTACCAACTCTAACACATCAACAACAGTATAACCAACCTATGACAAGTCAATAACAGTAATTATAATGCAGATTCTACGTAACGACTGACAAGGTCATTACAAGCTCACTCCAGGCAAACAAGTTATGCCGACCATAAGGTTCGTGATGTGGCATTCATGGTTGGAGAGAGAGTATTACTTCGGGTATCGCCCATGAAGGGTGTTATGAGGTTCGGGAAGAAGGAAAAGTTGAGCCTTGGGTATATCAGGCCATTTGAGATTCTCGAGAGAATGGGGGAGGTAGCTTATAGACTTGCGTTGCTTCTAGGGTTATCCTAAGTTCATCCGGTATTCCATGTGTCTATGCTCCGGAAATATTATGGTGCCCGTCCCACATGTTAGATTTCAGCTCTGTCTAATTGGACAAGGATTTGACTTATGAGGAGGATCTGGTAGCCATTCTAGACCGGCAGGTTCGTCAATTGAGGTCAAAAAGTTACCCTTCAATTCGAGTGTAGTGGAAAGGCCAGCCTGTTGAGGAAGCTACTTGGGAGTCCGAGTCGGACATGCAAAGTAGATATCCCCACTTGTTCGCCAGTTCAGGTATTTTTCTATGTCCGTTCGAGGACAGACGTTCGTTTTAGAGGTGGATATTATGATGACCCAAATGGTCATCTTATAGTTTAAGACTCCATTCCGATCTCATTAACCTTAGAAAGGTTAATTTTATTTATCTCAATTTGTGTGCACAGTCCGGGCGTGAATCCGGAAAGCCTTTATGTGAAAATATAAGAAATGATAATTTTTAGAGTTAAAATTTGATTTTAGTTGACTTTGGACAATATTTTGAGTGAACAGACCCATACCCGTGTTCCAACGATCCCGAGAGGTCCGCAGTAAAATATGGGACTTGGGTGTATGCCCGGAATTGAATTCCGAGGTCCCTAGCTTTAGAAATCATTTTTTGAAGAAAATTGATATGCTGGGTTTTAAGGGAAATAAAGAAATGAATTAATATTTGAAACCATTGGTATCTGGCTTGTATTTTGGTTCCGGAGCTCGGTACAGACTCGTTATAATGTTTGAGTACTATCTGTGAAATTTGGTGGAAATCAGAGTTCATTTGATTTGATTCGTACGTCCGGTTGAGAAAATAGTGAATTTGAGGTGTTCTTGAGAAAATCATGAGTTTTGATGTTAAATTCGTAGTTTTAGGTGTTATTTTTGTGATTTGATCACACGAGCAAGTTTGTATGTTATTTTTAGACTTGCGTGCATGTTTGGTTTGGAGCCTCGAGGGCTCGGGTGAGCTTTGGATAGGCTACAGAGTGTTTAGAACTTAGAAAATACACCTGAGGCATTTGATGTTTGGCGCTTGCCTCTAATCTCGCAAATGCGAGATCAGGCTTCGCAAATGCGAGCTTGATAGGCCTGGGCAATGCGACATATTTATCACAAATGCGAAGAAGCCTAGGCCAGCTTAGTTCTCGCAAATGGGAGATTTACTTCGCAAATACGAAGAGTTCCTGGGGAAGGCCATCCTCGCAAATGCAAACTTTCGTCCGCAAATGCGATGACCCCATATGTCGCAAATGCGAAGGCAGCAGAAAATGCGAAGGTTCGCTCGCAAATGCAAAGCTCCAATCGCAATTGCGACATCTGCAGCCTGTTAAGTTGGGACTTAGACGAGATTTTCACCCATTTTTCAATTCTCACGAACCCTAAACCTCCATAGGCGATTTTCCAAAGACCCAAACTTTTCCAAATGATACGTAAGTGATTCCTAACTAATTCCTTTCAATCTCTTGTAACTTTTAACAAGATTTTAACCTAGAATCTAGACTTTTCATGGTAGAATTAGGGATTTCAAAATTTTGGAATTTAGACCTCGAATTGAGGTCGGATTCCAAAACCATTTGTATATCCGGCCTCGGGGGAGATAGGGTAAACGGATTTTTGTCTGAACTTCGAGTTTCGACCAAGCAGGCCAGGTCGATTTAAAAAAAATGGGAAAATTTAGGAAAATCATGATTATGCATTAAAGTTAATTTCTTTAGACATATTAGTGATATTGAACTAATTATTATTAGAATCGATTGGGTTGGAAGCGAATTATAAAGGAAAAGTTGTAATTGAGCAGTGAGTGGCCTGCGAAATTGAGGTAAGTGTTTGGTCTAACTTTGACTTGAGGGATTAGGAATCCCCGACTTAAATGCTATGTGAAAGTGCATGTGTGTGGTATATAGGTGAGGTGGCGAGTACCTATGCGCCACAGAATTATTTGTTTAGCATGTTCCCTTCCCCGTTTCCAATTTATTATATTCTTGTCTTAATTGTTTCATGATTATTGATGCTTCCATATCTACTTGTTTTTGTTAGATATTGTTCACTTATTTGAAAATATTAGCTATTTCTTTAGCTTCATTGTGGTACATAAATGGTTGGACTGGTTGTCAGTGTTTCATGATACATTTCGGTTGGTTTCGCTGTGTAGTAATAATTGGTGAAGTTTCTTGATTGTACAACTTTTCGTTTACATTAGTTGAGACATAAATATTGTGAAAGACTTTGATCTGAATTGTGAAACCTTTATTATAAATGGTGGAATGTGATTGTTTGGTGGGAGCGTGTTGCATGCCGCAACAAGGAGGATTAAGGGTGGAGAGGTGGGATCGGGTTGCACGCCGCAATAGGAGGAATACAGGTGATATATTGAGGAGTAATAAGGGTGGACAGGTGGGATCGGGTTGCACGCCTCAACAAGGAGTAATAAGGGAGAATATTCATGTTGTTACTGGTTATATGATGGAAACTAGAATACCCACTGTTTTAATTGTTATTTCTCGTATTTTGCTCTTACGTTATTTAAAATTGTAACTTGGAAATTTTCGTAAGGATTGGTTATAGCTGAGATCTGGAAAGATAGTTGAGTTACTTAATTATTTACTGCAAGTTATTGTTTTATTTAGTTTAGTATTTCCTTGTTGCTTTATTAAACATTGTATACAGGTTATATTATAAATGCCCGCCCGTAGCCTCGTCACTACCTTGTCGAGGTTAGGCTCGGCACTTACCAGTACATGGGGTCGGTTGTACTGATACTGCACTCTACACTTCTTGTGCAGATCCATGTTCTGACCAGAGTTGATTTCGAGTAGTAGCTGATTATTCGCACGAAGACACGAGGTAGATCTGCTGGCGTCCGCAGATTCCTAGAGTCTTCTCCTTATTATTTATCTACTGTTTTATTTACTTCAAAACAAATATATATTTTCTTTCAGCCAAATACTTGTAGTATTCTTTAGTTCGTGAATTGTGACTCCAAATCTTGGGTAGCTAGATATGAGTATTAGCTTCGAGTTTCGTTTCATTATTTCACACATTATTCTGGATTCATTTATTGGATAATATTAGACCTCGTATTATGTTTTAATTGTTTTAAATGTTGAATCCCTCTAATATTGGCTTGCCTAGCAAGTATGGTGTTAGGCGCCATCACGATCCCGAGGGTTGGGAATTTGGGTCGTGACACATGCCCATTATTAAGAAACATAAGTCACAATTCCATTATTCTATGCATTCAAAACATAAATGTTTGTGTACTAAAAACCTAAGTCTCAAACATAAGTCATATAGCAAATGCTAAGTACGGATCTTCAACTATTCATACAATATTTCGTAGCATCTCCAAGGAATCAAATGATGATTCTTAGTATTTTAAGCAACAGATTTTTTCCCTACTCCGATCTTGTCGTCACGTGTTTTGTCGAAGTTAACGTGTGTTAGAGGGATTTTCAAGAGAATCAACCTAGTTATGTCAAGGATATCGCTTCTTTCTTTTTGGCATGATCTATACGACACGAACGAAATGAGCAAATTCACAAATTCGATAAATTCCATATACACACCACCACCTAATCAGCTGGTATACGTTGATGATTTTGCCCACAGTGGCCGAGATGATATGATGGGATGTCGTCAGAGGCCTGATGGTGTTATGAAACATGTACCTATGCACGACATGACATTCATACGCATATGCATGACACTCTAATTACTTCATGATTTACAAAGTTATCCTGTCACGAGCTAATTTCGGAATCGTGATGGCGTCTGTCGTGGAACCAGGCCAGCCACCTAACTATAATGGTTCTAGGTTCAGTTATCGGAGAAAATGCTCATTTTTAATAAATCCAAATCATTAATAGAGGAAATTCATAATTTGGAAACAATTTAAGGAAGGAAAACAAAATTTAAATACTACAGCCTCGGATCCGGTGTCACGCAGTCATGAGCTACTAATACGTAAACAAAATCCAAAAGAAATGACAAACATAGTCTGAAAATCAATACGACAAGTACAAAAGAAAGAGATGACGAGATCACGGTCGCCAGCTGCTACCTCGTCAACTCCGATGAAACTGCTGCGACTCACTGACCAGAGCTGGATCCCAATGTACCTGGATCTGCACACAAGGTGCATGGTATAACGTGAGTACACCAGCTCAATAAGTAACGAAAACAACCTATGGGCTGAGAGGTAGTGATAGACTAAACCTCCGATAATTCAAAAAACAGTGTATAGTTTGAACATGACAGTAATAGAGTAGAAGGTAAGCGAAATGCACCGAGTTATGTCTGTAAACTTGCATAAGTTCGTGTAAATCAGAAATGCTATGTATATAGTGTTCAAACTCTCGTAAGGAAGTCCACTCAGTACTCGAATTGGCCATCGGGCCCAGGGAAACTCCATCCCAGAATATGGATAAACACAGTGACATAGTCACTCAGTACTGAGGAAAAAGGCCAATCCAGCCCCACGGAGAAGATCCATCTCCGGAACAAGACACCACGGAGAAGCTCCATCTCCGGAACATATCACTCGGACAAGATCCATGTCCAGGGAAGATCCATCCCTCAATATATGTGCGCTCACTGAGGTGTAAAGACTTCGGAGGGGCTCCTATAAGCCCAAGCGCTATATCAAACCAACGAAGGTATGATTCAAGGATCGCTGCGGTGTGCAGTCTGATCTCATAACTGTCTCAAAAATCCGGCTCTAGGCCTCACTCAGTCAATACTTTCAAGTCTCTCTCATAATGCTCTCAAATATGTATAATTCAGCCCAAACAATAATAATGCAATATAATTAACAGATGCTGAGACTAAGGCATTAAGATGTATGCTACAACAGGATTGAGTGCATGGTAGTAAATAACTACAGATAGAGACAGCAACAATTGACCGTTTTAGACTAAACACATTGGCATGAAGCCTTAGCAATTACACTTATCATGATTTCTAATATGTTCAAGGAAGTCTCTACCTTCACAGTACCAATATCAGTATGAAACAACCCTTAGACAGTGCCATGGGATGAGCCAGACCACAAACATTCGGTGAACGCCCGCATGCCCGTCACTTGGCAAGTGCGTCACCTTAATTAACATCAATTATCAGATAATTTGGGGTTTTGAACCCTCAGTTCCAAGGTTGAAGACGTTACTTACCTCAAAACCGGCTAAAACACTACTTCGCAGTGCCCTTGCCTCGAATTCCGACCTCCAAGCGCTCCAAATCTACCAACAATAAAGTGTACATCATTATTATATGCTAAGAGGTGAATTCCAATCAAAATTTATCAAGAATACTCAAAAATCCCAAAATTGGCCAAACCAGACCCCCGGGCCCACGTCTCGGAATTCGGAAAAATATACAAAACTGAAATCCTTATCTTCACCCGAGTCTACCCATATCAAATTTACCAAAATCCAACCACAATTGCTCCTTCAAATCATCAAAAAAAACTCTCCCAACTTTTCTTCCCATTTTTCTCAATTTCTACTTTGATTCCACAAATTACATGGAAATAATCAATACTAATTCGTGAAATTAGACCAAAAACGATCAAGGAATACTTACCACGAGACTCCCACTGAAAATATCTCCAAAATCTCCCTTCTCTCGAGCTCTCTAATGGAGTTTTGAAAAATGGCTAAAAACCCTCGTTTTTGAACTTAAAGTTTCTGCCCAGCGATTTCCTTCTACGCGATCGCAGACATCTTGTCGCGATCGCGGAGAGTAACTCAACAGCCCCTGATTTTAACCCTACGCGATCGCAACATCTCCCCCGCGATCGCGATTTAGCTTGGTGCAAACTCACGCGATCGCAATCCCCTTCACGCGATCGCGATGCACAGCAGCCTCCTACCACACGTGCCTCAGAAACTCTACGCGATCGCGGCCTCCCTCACGCGATCGCACTGAACAACCTTCTCAGCCCACGCGATCGCGACCCATGTACTGCGATCGCGAAGAACAACTTCGACCCCCACCTTGCTAAGCCTACGCGATCGCAGTACTACTTATGCGATCGCGGAAGAGAAAACCAGATGAAAAAAACACCAGAAAATCTACCAAGTCTTTAAGCCAAACGTTGGTCCGTTGACCACCCGAAACACACCTGAGGCCCTCGGGACCTCAACCAAACATACCAATACGTCTTAAATGATCATTCAAACTTAGTCGAGCCTTCAAAACATCAAAAACAACATCAAAACTCCAAAAATTCATCGAATTCAAACCTATGAACATTGAAATTTCTAAATTCCACCAACGATGCCGAAACTACCCAAAACAACTCCGATTGACCTGAAAATTTGCAGACACATTAAAAATGACATTACGAACCTGTTCCGACTGTTGGAATTCCATTCCGACCTCGATAGCCTATTTTTCACTGCCGACCGGAAATCGCCAAAAACTAACTTTCGCCAATTCAAATCTAATTCTACACCAGACATCACAAAAATATTCCGAACACACTCCTAAGTCCCAAATCACCTAACGAAGCTATTCGAACCATAAAATCGGCATTCCGGGGTCGTTTACAAATAAGTCAACTCTTAGTTGACTTTTCCCATTTTAAGGCTATATTTAAAGGCTGAATGACTAAACTCTCACTACAACCATTCTGATTTCAGGCCTACTAATTCTAACACATCAATAACAATATAACCAATATATAACAAGTACATAACATCAATTATAATGCACTTTCTACATAACGACCGACCGGGTCGTTACATATCCAAACTTACAGGTTGATTCATTTACTCTATATTTCTTCCATTTGTTTTATGTACTTATTTATGTGCCTTACATACTAGGTACATTATTTGTACTGACGTCCCTTTTGCTTGGGGACGCTCCATTTCATGCTCGTAGGTCCCGATAGACAGGTCGAGAGTCCTCCAAATAAGCTATCAGCTCAGCGGAAGATGTTGGTGCACTCAATTTGCTCTGGAGTTGCTTGTTTGGTCAGTACGATTTAAACGTGTATTGATTGGTATGGTGGGGCCCTGTACCGACCTTTATGTTAAGTGTGTACTTTTAGAGGCTTGTAGACAGATGTCATGTATACGAATGCTTGTATGGCCTTGTCGGCCTATGTTTTGAGTTTACAAATGATCATGTTGGCCTTATAGGCCCATATGTCACATGTATAATTTTTTTTATATCAGGTTGGGTCGTCCTATACTGAATATTCCCCTATGTCTATTCTAGCTAGACCATGAAGGCCCGTTTGGCCCATTTGCCAATGGAAGTATAATAAGAAAGATATGTTATGTTGGTACTCGGTTGAGTAAGGTATCGGGTGCCCGTTGTTGCCCATCGATTTGGGTCATGACAATATCGGGTTGGTTGGTTCGGGTTCAGAGTGGTTTTGGAGTGAAATGATACACTTAGTATCCTATTTAGAAGTTTTGTTGGAAAAGTCAATCGGATGTTGAATTATGAGTAAACGGTCTCGGATTTAGATTTTTATTGTTCGATTATCTCTGTTAGGTGATTTTGGACTTACGAGCGCGTCCCGAATGTAATTTGGAGGTCCATGGTAGAATTAGGCTTGAATTGGCGAAAGTTGAAAATTTGGCGATTTTGGTTGGCAGTGGAAAATTAGATATCGGGTTCAGAATGGAATTCCGTAAGTTGGAGTAGGTTCGTAGCGTTAATTTTGATGTGTGTGCAAAATGTGAGGTCATCCAGACGAGTTTTGGTAGGTTTCGGTGTCGTTTACGAGATTTAGAAGTTTAGAAGTTTTTAGGCTTGAATTCGAGGGTAATTTGGTGTTTTGATGTTGTTTTGAGAGTTCTGAAGGTTCGAATAAGTTCGTATGTTGATATGTGACTTGTTGGTATTATTGGTCGAGGTCCCGAGGGCCTCGGGTGTGTTTCGGGTGGTTAAAGGATTTGGTTTTAGAGTTGAGAGTTGTTGTTTCTGCTATGTTTGAGTGATAAAATAATGTGTTTAATGTCATTTACTTCTATTTTGTAGGTTCTCTGTGATTTAGAAGTGATCATGAAAAATTCAAGTGAAAACGAGTCAAAAAGACGTTAAAAGAAGAAAATCTAGATATTAGCCTTAGGTGTCGCAATTGCGACACAAATGTAGGAAATGCGAAGGAAGCAGGTATGGTAATTGCGAGAAATATATCGCAATTGCGAAGAAGGCCCAATCAAGCAGACCTCGCAAATGCGAAGTCTAGCCAGACAGTCAAGCTTCGCAAATGCGAAGTTATTGTGGAAATTGCGAAGGTCAACAGTAAAGGTCAATGATCTCAAATGTGAACATTTCTTCGCAAATGCGAAGATCGCGCTTCATTTCTTCCAAATCGATGGGCACCCGTCGCCTGCCCATCGGTTTGGGTCTTGATAAAAGTGGTATCAGTGCAGTTTTTCCTAGAGTTGTCTACATAGCGTGTCTAGTAGAGTCTTGTTTATGGGTGTGTTGTGCACCACACTTATAAACATGAGGCTACAAGATGTTTAGGATGGTTACTTTTCCTTCTAATCCAAATTGTACGATGGAATTGAGTCGTAAATATTCACTCCTAATCATTGCCTTATTTTATATTTTTAGTGATGCCTATTACTACTAGATGACAGGTGCAAGCCGCTAGCACAGGTCATAAGGCTATGAAAGTGTTAGAAAGAGATATAAGTTACACTATGGAGTCAGACCCATCGGAGATCATGGGTTCTACTAAGGAGGATCCTTCCGAGGATCCATATAAGTCATCCGTTTGGGCAGTTTCGATCTCGCCGGCAACAGATGGGGTGAGAGGAGTTCCAACCTCACCAAGGCCCTTAGTTTCATTATTAAGGCCCGTTGATCAGGGTATAAGGGGAGTGGTGCATGGATTGGCACAACCAGGTTCCCCTCAGGCTCAAAACAATGTTAGGGTATTTATAGGCACCAGTTCTTCTGAGGTTCCAGATAGTCCACAACTTTAGGAGTCCGTCAATCAAGGTTCGTCTATGTATATTATGGGACATGCAGAGGAAGAGGATAGTAGTCGGGCCAAGAGGAGGAAAGTAACTAATAAGGATATGAAGATTTCACTTTGAAGTGTGTCTGATCGAGGCTCTCATATAGGACGAGGCAAGGACCCTCTACTGTAGACTTCCTCCAGATGTCAGATTTTGGTCGGCGATCTCCACTTCTTCTTGGAGTATTACCAAGCCAGGGTTCTGAATATGTTAGGTTGTTTTATAAGGACATAGGGAGCCCTGTCCCAACTTATATATATATATATATATATATATATATATATATATATATATTATGGTTATTGTACTGTTTTATTAATTTGTAAAATTAATATATTTGAAAATCAATGGAGCTTACGCCCTATGTCTCAGGCATATAAAATGTGCCGCTAGGGGTGTTCATGGTTCGGTTTGGGTCGGTTTTTTCCGAAAAAGAAATACCAAGTAAGTCGGTTTTTCAAATATTGGAACCAATCCAAACCAATTAAGTCGATTTTTTATCGATTCGATTTTTGTCGCTTTTTCGGTTTTTTCGGTTATTTATNTGTTTTCTTGGAGGTTTTGCAGACGGTATCACGTGTATACTTTTGGGTATGACATGTCTACGACCTTGTTTACCCCTATGTATATAAACCTTTTTTTCTAAATTAGTTATGCGAGTTAAGTCTTAATATTGTTACTTATATATATGGATATGGCCCGTAATGGCCCGTGATAGATTTGACAATAAACAAGGATAAGGTACGTGGTGTTCAGTTGGGTAGAACTTGATGTTATAATGAGTATGGATTGGTTGGATTTTTGTTATGCTAACATCGAGTGTAGATCAAAGATGGTTCGATTTCAATTCCCAGGAGAGCCTGTTTTTTTGGAGTGGAAAGGTAATATGGCATCGCCGAGAGGTAGATTTAATTCCTATCTCAAGGCAAGGAAAATGATAAGAAAGGATTACATTTATCACTTAGTTTGGGTAAAGGATGTGAAGATAGAGTCACCAACCGTTCAATCTATCCATGTGGTTAATGAGTTCCCGGTGATTTTTTCCCGATGAGCTTCTGGGTCTTCCGCTAGAGCGAGAAATTGAGTTTGTTGTTGACCTACTACCAGATACTCAACCAATATTTATTCCTCCCTATAGGATGACGCCCGCAGAGCTGAGAGAGTTGAAGGAACAAATAAGGGACTTGCTTGAAAAAGCCTTTATTAGACCTAGTACATCACCGTGGGGAGCACCTGTGTTATTTGTGAGGAAGAAATATGGTTTATTGCGGATGTGTATTGATTATAGACAACTGAATAAGGTGACGATCAAGAATAAGTGCCCATTCCTGAGGATTGATGATTTATTTTATTAGTTGCAAGGTGCCAAGTGTTTCTCAAAGATAGACATGAGGTTCGGGTACCATCAGGTAAGGGTTAAGGAGAAAGATATCCCAAAGACAGCATTTAGGACCAGATATGGGCACCTTGAGTTTCGTGTCGTGTCATTCGGTCTGACTAATGCCCCAACAGTATTCATGGACTTGATAAACCGAGTGTTCAGGCCCTTTCTAGATCTATTCGTGATTGTATTATTTGATGATACATTGGTGTACTCTCGTTAAAAGACTGAGCACACAGATAATTTGCATATTGTGCTCAAAGTTAAACAAAAAGGGAAGTTGTATGCAAAACTCTCTAAATGTAAATTCTGGTTGAATTCTGTATCTTTCCTTGGGCATATTATTTCAAGTGAATGTATACCGGTTAATACACAGAAGATTGAGGCAGTAAAGACTTGACTTAGACCCACGACACCGACGGATGTTTGTAGCTTTCTCGGTTTGGCAAGTTATTACAAAAAATTTGTAGAGGGATTTTCTTCTCTTTCAGCACCTTTGACAAAACTGGTGTGACGACGTGATGTCTCGCTTAATGTTCTAGAATAACATAAGGAAATCTATGGTGCAAGAAAGCTAAAGGAAGGTTGCGAATAAGTATATAGATAGGTGTAGGTCGCAAGCTAACATATGGTAGAGAGACAAGGTTTTAGGAAGATAGGAGTAAGGATAAGAAAAGGTGAGTGAAAAAGTGACGAGAATGGATAAGTCCTCGAGATTAAGCCCATGAAAATAAGAGAGCTGATGGTTTCTCTAAGTTATAGAAAGCTCAGTATAGCCTGAATGAACTCAAATGAGTCTAAGGCTAGTAGCATTTAAAAGAGGTGGAATGTTTCCCTAGTAATGGAATAATGGCTAATTGTGATAGATAAAGGATGGAGTTTGGGATTTCGAAGGGGGGATTTCATGAATTGTAAAAGATTAGAATACCCATGTAAGTTGACTCAGAAGGGAGCTAAGTTTCAGTGGATTGATGCTTGCGAACGAAGTTTCCAGGCATTGAAGGACAGATTAACTTCAGCACCGGTTCTAACGCTCCCATAAGGGACCGATGGTTATGTTATCTATTATGATGCTTCAGGCGTTGGATTGGGTTGTGTACTGATGCATCATGGTAATGTTGTAGCTTATACTTCTAGACAACTAATAAACCACGAAAAGAATTACTCGACCCGCGATTTAGAGTTAGTTGCGGTGATTCATGCACTAAAGATGTGGAGGCACTACTTGTATGGAATCATGTTAATATCTATACGAAACATAAGATCCTTCAGTATATCTTTAAGCAAAAGGAATTAAATTTACGCCAACGGAGATGGTTGGAGCTACTGAAAGACTATGACGTTGATATTTTATACCGTTTGGGGAAAGCGTATGTAGTATTGGATGCCCTCAACCGTAGATCTATGGGTAGCCTGTCATATACACATCCATAGAAGAGGGGAATAGCCCATGAGATTCATCAGCTAGCTAGTCTTGGTGTTCGATTATTGGATTCGCGTGATACCGGAATTACTATCCAGGACACGACAACTTCCTCTTTAGTAACTGAAGTGAAAGAACGGCAATACGAGGATCCTGTGCTAGTTCATTACAGGGATACAACCCCTCAAAAGGAGAAGGATCCGTTTGAGATTACAACATATGGGGTCCTAAGATATCGAGGATGATTATGTGTCCTAATGTTGCAAGGCTGCATCGACAGGTTAGAGGAAAAACTCACTATTCTCGTTATTCTATCCATCCAGGAGCAACAAAGATGTATCATGATATCAGGGAAATATATTGGTGGGACGGACTCAAAGAGGATATAACAGAGTTTGTTGCTTAGTACTGTAACTGTCAGCAGGTTAAGATTGAACATAAAAACCCCAGTGGATTATTGCAGGCTATAGAGATTCCAACTTGGAAGTGGGAAGTAATCAATATGGATTTCATCGTAGCCTTACGTCGTACCCAACGTAAGTTCAATTCTGTATGGGTGACAATTTATAGACTTACAAAATCAGCCCATTTTCTGCCTATCAGAACTACATATTCTGCAGAAGATTATGCAAGGCTTTAAATTAAGGATATAATACGACTTCATGGTGTCCCTATATCTATTATCTCGGATACGGGAGCTCAGTTTACAGCTAATTTCTGGAGGTTCTTCCAAAAAGGATTGGGGACTCGGGTAAGTCTTAGTACAATATTTCATCCCCAGACAGATGGACAGGCTGAGCGTACTATTCAGACACTTGAGGATATGTTACGGGTTTGTGTGATAGACTTCAAGGGTAGTTGGGATGATCATCTGCCGCTTATTGAGTTCGCGTATTATAATAGCTATCATTCCAGTATTTAGATGGCTCCATACGAAGCTCTTTACGGATGGAAGTGTAGGTCGCCTATAGGATGGTTCGATGTTGGGAAAACTAAGTTAGTAGGACCAGAATTAGTACAATAGGCAATCGAGAAGATTAAGCTTATACAAGAAAGGCTATAAGCAGCCCAAAGCCGTCAGAAGTCTTATGCAGATAATCGAAGGCGAGACTTGGATTTTAGGTTGACGATTGGGTATTCCTAAAGGTATCACCGATGAAAGGCGTTATGAGGTTTGTAAAGAAAGGAAAACTTAGCCCTCGGTACATTGGACCATATAAGATCATACACAAGGTAGACATGTAGCATATGAGTTAGACTTGCCTTCTGACTTGGAATCTGTACATCCAGTTTTTCATGTGTCTATGCTCCATAAATGTATCGGAGATCCTTCTAGAGTTGTGTTAGTTGACAATGTTCATGTCACATAACAGCTATCATATGAGGAAACTCCCATTGCTATACTATATAGACAGGTTCGAAGATTGAGGACTAAAGACATAACTTTGGCGAAAGTGCTTTGGAGAAACACCAATATAGAAGAAATGACTTGGGAAGTCGAAGAAGACATGAAGTCAAGATATCCTCACTTATTTCATCTTCCATAGCAGAACCCGACTAAGATATCATAGCCTTAAGGTACATGTATGGATTCTTGTGTTAGTTATCATCATTGGTCGTGTGAGGCCATTATCGTTATTAATGAGTGTGGTCCTATGTGGCATTAAATTATTGAATACTCTACAGAAAGGGTTGACAGTAGTACTGTTACAAAGGCGACTATGCCAAGATTTATATAGATCCCGGGGAGTTAAACGTTCAAGGACAAATGTTTCTGGGGGGGAGGGGAGGATGTTACATCTCGCGATTTCGTACGTTGAAAGTTTCATCTTCAGATAATTGACATAGACTCGGGAATGAGATTATCTTGAGGTTATAAGCATTTATGCCATTTATAACAAGCAATAAGTAAGTGTCGTAAAGGTGAAAAGGGTAAACGAATCAAAGAAAATGAGTTTCGTTGAAGGTTGTCAATTTGGGATATAATACGATCCGAGCCATAATACGCTGTATAGACTAGTGCCATACAAGGTACCCCATGACCATGATAGTAGGGTACATAAAGTGATTTAAGTGAGTAGTATTTTAAGTAATTTGAGATAATTCTTAATTATGTGCATAGTTGATTAATTATTGGTTAATGGGGGAATTAACAAGCTAATTAAATATTAGTGGGTGCTTAATTAAGGCTTTGGATAAGCCTTAAACGTAGCAGCCCCCCCCCCCCTCCCCTCCCTCAAAATTGTGACTCTTAAATTATAATTGAGAGGTGGCACATTTAAGTAGAATATGTGGCTTAGTCATTAGTATGTGGGGCCCACATCCATTCTAACATAAGTCATCTTTAACTTAAAAGAGAGATGCATATGTGATACACAACGTGAGATTTTCATATCATCTTCAACAAGATTTCATATCATCTTCTACTAGATTTTCATATCATCTTCAACAAGATTATCATATCATCTTCAACAAGATTTCATAGCAATTCAACAAGATTTCATAGCATCTTAAGCAACGTGAGACTTTGCAATTATAAGGGTGTACGGTGCAATCTTTCTCAAGAATATCATACGGATTTCTCGTACTCCGATCTTGCTGTCACGAGTTTTGTCGCAATTGTCGTGTGTTAGAAGGATTGTCCAGAGAACCGGCTCAGGTATGTTAAGGCTATCCCTTCTTTCTTTTTGGCATGATCCAAATGATACAAGTGAAACGAGCAAATACACAACTTTCGTAAGTAACTCTATTCATAGAAGTACTAGGGGTGTCTATGTTCTTGATTTCCCATGTAACATATTATTATATCTTCTGTTCATCAGTCTCAAAATAATACGTAGACGAAAAAGTTTATCGGGAAGGTATATTGATCTTATTAACATATTTTTTATGAATTTCATTCATATATACATGTGCATTGACCCATGACTAGATGACGTTATCTATGCATATATTATATGTATATGGGCTATGGGAAAAGATTACGACATTATATAAGCACCACCACCTGATCAGCTAGTATATGTTGATGAGTTTGCCCACAGTGGCCGAGATGATATGATGGGATGCCCTCAGAGGGTTGATGATGTTTTGTATACCTATACCTATGCATGTCACGACATTTACGCGTACATGCATGACATTATAATGTTTCAGGATTTACAAAGTTATTTAGACTTATAGGCGGAATTCTTTATTCCATGTTTCATCTATGTTCGTTATGTACTGATTCTTATGCCTTACATACTCATTACATTATTCGTACTGACGCCTTATTTTCTGGGGCCTGCGTTTCATGCTCGCAGGTGCAGGTAGACAAGCAGACAGTCCCCCTTCTTATGATCCTTGATTAGCGAGAGTTGGTGTGCTCCATTTGATCCGGAGCTGCTTTGGATTTTGGTACGATATGTTTGTTTACATATATGGGTATGAACGGGCCCAGTCCCGTCCTTGTACAGTTGTATATTATGTTAGAGGTTTGTAGATAGTTATGTATAGTTGGATAGTATGTGGCCTTGTCGGCTTCCAGTTTTGGATATATAGTTGTCTATAGCAGCCTTGTCGGCTCACCCTACGTATTTCGCACGTATATGTATATATGTCTTTTGGACAGGTTTTCCTCACGCATGTTATTCTCATAATTTAGAAGATGTTGTTCATGTATTAGTCGCATGCTTAAGGATGTTCGACAGGTAGGAGTCAAGCACCCGTCGCAGCCCATCGGTTTGGGTCGTGACACATCATTCGTGAGGATAAGAATCAAATGACTACATCTCTTTAGATTTGAGATTCTAGAGATTGTAACCCTATCACTTGAAATCGAATATAATATTTGTCGTTATTTTTCTTGTCTTGATTATTATTTTCAGGAACGAAATTTAGTTGTTATAGTTACATAACTGAATGGGCATGATTTGGTAATTCATCTTGAGACATGAAAGAGATGCTTTCACCTACAATTGAAAGGTAACACATTCGGATGGATAGAATTTTTCACCCTTAATTAAAGATCTCATATTTAAGTTGTATAAATGGAATAAATCTTGTCACGAAGCACAACCTCCTTTAATGAACCTTACATGACAAAAATTCGAATTAATCGAAATTCTAATGCGAGATATCGATCATCAACTAGAAAACCAAAAAAAAAAAGGCAACACACACAAGTGCGCAAGATTACGACTTAAGAGAGATGCATTCATCTTAGGTTAATATTTTTAAATTTTTCATAATGAATAGTTCTTAGTTAATTTAGATGTTCTTGGTTAAGTGAGCAAAAGTGACCTTTAAATAATTGGAGTGATTGTCCTAAGAAAAACAACTAATTATTTAAGAAGTAACAATTTAAACTATCATGATACGAAGGGATAGTTTGGAAGTTTGATTTATTGGAATTAAAAATTTCTTGACAGAAAGCTCCTGCTTAATTAATTTATCCTCTTGTAAATTTGAATCAATCGAGCCAATAAATTTTTAATACCAATTGATGAAATAAAGAAACGTTTAAACTGTAGTGCCACTAATTCAAATTTCATAATTCCTCGTGTAGTGAAATCATTGAAAACTATGAATGAATAAGATAAAAGATAAAATGAACAATTAGGACTAATGCACCTAAAAATTCTCATCCTATTACGAGGGTGTTTGGATTACTTTAAAAGCTGGTCAAACCAGTTTAAAAGCACTTTTTGGCTTATTTGAGTGTTTGGATAGACTAAAAAGTATTTTTAAGCCAACTACTTTTAAGCTAAACAACCAAAACAAGCCAAAAGCAATAAGTTGGTGTTGCCCAATTTAATATTTTTTTGGCTTATAAGCTCCTTATGTTTGACCAAGTAATTCACACTACTATCCCTTTCACTTTTTCTAAACTCCAAAACTACCCTACCCTAACTAATTAAAGTGTTCATCACCAATTTTAATTTTATCGTTGCTGCTATGTCAACCAAAATTAGTCAACTTTTTTGAAGTTCTAAAAGGGAAGCCAAATCAAGTGAATCCATCCTTTGTTTAATTGCTGAAACTATATTCTAAATAAAATATTTCAATGAGTTTACATGTTACCCTAGAATCCGAAGCTATGAAAGGAAAAATCACTTTTTTGGTCCAATAATTAATTGTTGTATATTATTTAAAGAAATGATTTATATTTAAATAACTAATTAAAATTGAAAGTGATTTAATTATAAATTATTTGTAATAAATCATAAATTATTTATATATGCGTTAATTTAGAACAAAATATTATAATAACATTTAACAACTTTAAGGATATTTCAATCATTTCAACAGAAAAAGTGTTTACTAGCATTTGTTTGCCAAACACCCCAACAACTTTCTTTCAGTTTCAGTATTTTTATCCAAACACGTAACTGCTCATTTATAAAACAAGCTCCGACACTTAAAAGAATATCACTTATTTGAGCCAATCCAAAGGGGCTCAATATCCACTGAAGACATGAGGCATGCTTTTCGGTAAAGGATAAAATCGTAATTACTAGATCATATCCAGATGCGTTGCAAAGCAGCAAAGCGAAAGAAAAATCAACTATACACAACATCCATACTAAGGGGTCGTTTAGTATGAGGTATTAGAAAAAATAATGCAAGCATTAGCTCCATGCATTACTAATATCTTGTTTGGTACATTTTTTCAACTTGTGTATAACTATACATCATACCTGACTTTATCCTATGCACAAGTAATGCATAAAAAAACATGACATTAGTAATACCAAGGCTATTAATGCATGCATTAGCATGATTAAAGATAAAATTATCCTTAAAGTCCCTTAAAGCTAGAGAATATGGAGGGAATTTTTGTAAACGACTATTTTTCTTAAAAATTATACAATGCATTATAATTTTAATACACCACATCAAACAGTAGATAAGAAATACTATCTGCATAACTAATATTTGCATTACTAACCCATGCATTACTAATTTATGCATTACTAATACACCTTATTCCGCAAACGACCCCTAAGACAAATTAAGCCTCCAGACAGCCAATCACCGTTCGATCTTTCACAACAATTCCACATGGCGGCATAACATAGCAAGTAGCAAATTTACTATATATATATATATATATATATATATATATATATATATATATATATATATATATATTCCTACTTATTAGAAGAGGGAACACAGCCACCTCTCCGTCAACGTGTGTGTTCCCTTAGATTTTTTTATTTGTCTGGGGTATTTTTGTAATTTTAGTTCATTTACAGCTGTAGCTGACTCTTTCTACTGTTGCCAACACGTGGACTCCCAGTTCCTCAAACCTAAGGCCCATTCTTGTACCGATCTAGCAATAGTTTCAACGCTCCAACGTCTGAAAATTGTTGTTTCCGAGCTCCACCTTATCGCTCCTCGCCGTTCCTCATCTTATGTTTGCAGTTTCGCCAATTTTCCTTTTTTCGATCATTGTTTCTTGTGAGTTTTCTTCTTCTTATCTTCTATTTATCTACTCAATCTTTGATGCCATGTTAGGGATTTGCTGCACAAAAAGTTTAATTTGTCCATTGCCTTTGTTCTTTAGGTGTTTGAGCCATTTCTTGAATGAAAACGCATGTAACATAACTTTGACGGGTGGTGCGATATAAGACTTCCCTGGCTCTGCCAGCGCTTAATCCCTCCTTGTTCATCCTTTTTATTTCTCCTTTTTACAGTGGTTAATCTGGTCCGGTCTCCGTTTGTGCATCCTCTTTCATATTCAGATTTATTGAAGGTCTTTGCAGACGAAACCTGGTTCAAATAAGGAAATTGATAGATTAACAAATTCTGCAATTGGGTTGGTTTCCACAGCTAAATTGGTTAGTTTGCACTTCCTACTATTGTTTCTCTTCCTTTTATATTTTGTTGTGCCGATTAATTTTTCGGAAAAAAGGTTTAAAATTTCTGCAGTTTATGACACATTCTATGAATGAAGTGGAGTTAGCATTACTCTTCTCCTTCCTGTTTGGCCAAGTTAAAATTTTATAATACTACTAATTATTCATCCATAAGATGTTAGTAACCACAAGCTCAGCAACAAATACATATTCATAAAAGCAAAGTAAATCTTGTGCGAGTAGTTG
>ML284245.1:383-33834 GCA_005239495.1 Nicotiana undulata
TTGAACCCCTCAGTTCCAAGGTTGAAGCCGTTACTTACCTCGAAATCGGCTCAACTCTACTCCGCCGGGCCCTTTCTTCGAGAATCGGCCTCCAAATGCTCCAAATGTATCAATAATCAATTACATAGCGTCACAATGTGCTAAGGAACAATCCCCAAATCAAAATTTAGCAAAAATACCAAAAATCCCGAATTCGGTCAAAACTCGGCCCTCGGGCCCATGTCTCGAGAGTCAAAAAATTTCACAACATTAGGTTCCTTGTCATTTCCCGAGTCTAACCATACAAGGAACACAAAAATCGGACCTCAAATGGTCCTCCAATTCTCTCATTCTTCTTCTCTTAAACCCAAGCACTAACCACCATTTTTCTACTGTTTTTACCAAAGATTTCAACCTAAAATCGTTCTTAATGCACAATATAACGAGTTTTGAGTCCAAGAAACTTACCTCCTTGAAGAAACAATGAAATCCATCTTCAAACCCCTTCAAAACCTCCAACCCGTGTGCAAAAATAGTGAAAGAAGACTAATTTCGTGAAAGCTGCCTTTTTATAGGTTCTGCCCAGGTATTTCCGCAACACCAGTGCTTTTCTCGCACCTGCGACTCCGCAGGTGCGACCTTTCAACGCACCTGCGAAAACCACTCAAGTTGCCCAGCTCCCGCACCCGCGATACTTTTCCCGCGCCTGCGACATCGTAGGTGCGGACCTCCATCCTCCCTTGTGACCTCTTTCGCACCTGCGGCCTCTTTATCGCAACAGCGGGCCCGTAGGGGCGACATATTGACCGCACATGCGATTCTTCACTTAAAACCCAGAGCCCGCGCCAGCGACCCCATCTCCCGCACCTGCGACCTCGCAGATGCGATCTTCCTTCCGCCCCTGCGATCAAACCTCGCACCTGCGCCATCCTTTTCGCGCCTGCGATATCCGCACATGCGGCCCAAGCATCGCAGGTGCGATCGCACCAACAACAGCAGCTTCAGCTGCATTTCAAGTTCCAAATTCTTCGTTTAACGCCTGAAATCAAACCTGAGCCCCTCGGGACCCCAACCAAACATACCAACATATCAAACATGGTTATTCAAACTTTGTCGAGCCATTAAAACACCAAAAACAACATCAAAACCATAAGTTCTCATCCAATTCAAGCCTATGATTTCCAAAAACTTCCGAAACGCGCATTTTATCAAAAACCCAACCAAGCCATCTCCGAATTACCTGAAATTTTGCGGTCAAGTCCAAAATGACATAACGAGGCTACAGAAACTCTCGGAACCCCATTCCGACCCTCGGATCAAAATCTCGCCTATCAACCGGAATTCGCCAAAATACTAACTTCGCCAATTCAAGCCTAAATCTACAAAGGGCACCCTAAAAATATTCTAAACACACTCCTAATTCCCAAATCACCTAACGAAGCTATCCGAACCATAAAATCCGCATTCTGAGGTCGTTTACCAATAAGTCAACTTCGGGTTGACTTTTCCAACTCTAAAGCTCTTGTTAGAGACTAAGTGTCTCAATCCACTCTATTTTCACCCCCAAACCCGAACCAACCAACCCCAACACTTCCTGCACAGTCTAACCGAGCTACTACAAGACAAAAATAAGTGAATAGATGCGTATACTGCATAACGACGGACCGGGCCGTTACACTAGTTTAGCTAATTCATCATTCTTGAAGAAATCCCAAAATACACCCCCGGACCCACATGCTCGGATTTCGGAAACTTTCGAAGAAAATACTCACCCATAACCTAAGGATCATTAATATATAGTTTTTATATGATTTCATGGTAGATAAGTGGTGAAATTCTCTAAGGTTCATCAACCCTAGGTTTCCACTCTAACCCCATTGATTTGCACTAATTGGGTGTTAATCTACCTAAGATTTGATGTAAGAAACCAACATTTAAATGGGAATTACTTACCTCTTAGTAGCTAGGCCGAATACACTCTTGTGAGCTCTCAAAATCGCCTATGGTGGAGAAGAAATGGTGAAAAATGGTTAAGTCCCGTATTAAATGAGCTCACTGCCTTCAGTGATCTCGCACCTGCGGCTCGAGGACCGCACTTACGAGCCAAGGCTCGCACCTGCGAAAGTTGGCAAGGAGGCTGGGGATCGCACCTGCGGAGGGATTTCCGCACCAGCGGATCCGCTCCTACGGAGAAAGGTCCGCACCTGCGGATTAGGACCATCTCCCCTGGGGCTGCACCTGCGATGCCTTGACCGCATGGGCGGTCTCGCACCTACGATCTGGGCAACCGCACCTGCGGTCACACCAGACCTGGTGCACCAGCAGCTGAAGTTGCTGGTGTTTGGCCCCGTTTGGTGTCCGGGAGGCACCTGGGCCCACCCGAGCCCCCGTGCAATTATACCAACAAGTCCTAAATCATATTACGGACTCGCTCGAGCCTTCGGAACACCCAAAAATACGCTCCAACTCAAAATCACACCTCAAAACCCCTTAGAATCAAACTTAAGAACTTTAAGTCCTTGAATTCGGTTCTAACGCGCCGAACCGACCTATACTACTCGGAATGACACCAAATTTTGCAAGCAAGTCACAAATGACATAACGGAACTATTCCCGATCTCGGAATTCCGTTCAGACATCGATTGCACAAAAACACGTTCCAAACCAAATTATGAACTTAAGGAAACTCTATTTCTCTATTTGGCGTCGAAACGCTCCCGGGTCATCCAAAACCCATTCCGGACATACGCACAAGTCTGAAATCATCAAACGAAGCTACCGGAACTGTCGGAACTCGATTCCGAGGTCGTTTACTCAGAATGTTGACCGAAGTCAAACTTGACCTTAAAAGCCAACCTTAAGGAACCAAGTGCTCCTATACTGCTCTAAACACTTTTGAATCCCAAACCACCCGTCCCCGCAAGTCATAAATCACTATAAGACGCTACGGGAAGTCTTATTCAGAGAAACGGGGTCCGAATACGCAAAACGACCGGTCGGGTCGTTACATAATAAGTTTAAATCAAGGCAAACTCTTTCATCTGGAACCTGTCCGGCAAAAACTACTCCAAAATAACAACCCGATGCCTGGGGGTTATCCCTACGATGTGCAACCTCATTGTTGGAAACGTCTTCGACCTTGACGTACATTGTCACGCCTTCTTTTTCACCGGTAAGGGAAATAAGGGAGTTTTTCCACTTTAAGTGACATTATTCGATTTTTGGGATTTATTTTATTCAGAGTCGCCACCCGGATTTTTTACGGTGTTCCGGGACACCATTTGTTTATTAGAAATCCCAAAACCGAGGAATTTTGACTATGTTTAAATTGTCTGCGAACCAGAAATCGAGATAAGGAATTCTGTTAACCCGGGAGAAGGTGTTAGGCATTCCCGAGTTCCGTGGTTCTAGCAATGATTAAACTTGGCCTAAATTATTTAATTATTGCTTCTATACCTATGTGCATTTTTATATTTTTACCGCTTTTTATTATTTAACTATTGTATTTAAAGGATTATTTTAAGATGGGTTACGTATGCGTAAAAACCCATTGAAAATTGAAATGTGTCAAAAATCATGTCACACGGACGTGTACATAATTCATGACACTTAATTCATTTAGAAAAATAGTCAAAGTCGCGCAAACGCATATTTTGGGTTTATTTAAAAAAATTCGAGATCACGTCATGCGAACATGTACGCAATCACGGTAGTTATTTTAAAAATCGCGTCTAAGAGCATTTCTACGAGTGTTCATTTGAAATTGTATTTGTGTCACGCGAACGTGTACCTTGAATTTATTTTGAAAATGGGTACTTAAATTATGTCACGCGTACGTGTACACAATTTGATAATAATTGCAAATCACTATTCAAAGATAAGATAAAAACTACAATTCATTCTTAGAACTAGTCATGCTAATAATAATGAAAGAATCTATAAATCTTTAATCATGCTTTTCGATAACAAGCACGTCCAGTATAGCAGATAAAATAAAATTATTCTCAAAGCTCATGCTTTCTTCCATTGTCAAAGTTGTTTAAATATTAGAGATGCTAATACTAGAACTAAACTAAACAAAGCAGAATACTATAGAATTGATTAAATAAAGCATGAGCATAATACATATTCATTTAATCATTCAACTAAATTAAGCTTAACAACACATGGTAGTAGATTAGTTTCACATGAAACAAATAACAAAAAAAACAATAAAATACTTAAGTTAAAATAAAGCAAAAAAAGGGCTAACAAATCAAGAAAAATAGTAGAACATGTAACTAAAGAGCAATAAACAAAACAACAATCTTATTTTGAAAATACAGACGATAATAAAATAAGAGATGGACCTTTATATTATGAAATCTGATGCCAAACATTTTTTAAACACAAGAGCAGTAGAAGCTATGAACCAAAATTTCGAACAGATGCCGCGAACCTTCATCGATGAACTCGAACGAAACTATGGTTTTTGAGGTGATTTTCATGAGATTCTGAAGTTGTTTTCGAGCTATTTCACAGCTGATTTTGGTGTCGATTTTAGGAGTATTTTGCTGGAGTTTTTGGCCAGTTTTGGTGGCCGCTGCTCTCTCATTTCCGGCGAGTTCGCCGGCGATGGAAATAAGGGAGGTTGGCTGCCATTTTCTGTTAAAAATCAGAGAGAGATGCCCGGCCCTTTTTGCTCTAACTGTTGCCGAGAAAAAGATCTCCCTTAGGAATTTAGGTTGAGCTCTCCTTCTATGTTTATGTGTGGGTGTGTTTCGGCGGGTCTTCGTGGAAAGAAAACTGTTAAGTGACGAGGGAGGGAAGTCGAATGATAGGAGTGAGGGAATCGGGAAAGGGGAAGATGCAGCGCCGTTCTTTTCTCTAAGGGGGAAGGTCCAATCTAGGTCTGGGTCCCTTTTTTGTTTTTATAGAAGAGAGAATGGATTTAGGGTTGTAATGTGGGGAATTTGGTTGGGTCTGGGATTTTGGGCTCTGAAATTGGGCCAATTTGAAATAAGGGCAAATTTTATCTTCCAAAAATAGTCATCTTACTACTAATTAAATTTATTTTATCAAAACGATCTAATTAACATTTTAACTAATTGATTAAGCTAATGTATATTTTTTGTAACTTTTATATATTAATCTATCAATTAAAAGGTAATTAAAAAAATACGAATTAAACCTAAGATTACATAAAATGAAAATGACAATTTTTATGATTTTTCTATAATTTTAAAATGTTAAACCTACATAAAATGCAACTAAATAAAGAAAAACTCCTAAAATTTATTAAAATTATTTTTGGTCTATTAGGATTTATTCTCATGTGGGGCAAAAATTAGGTGCTCACATACATATCCAACATTTTGATTACAAGAAATTCCCGGTATTCATTCGGAGTCCTCAGAAAATCCCTCAAAGTTTCATCATCGTCGATGTTAAACTCGCGTAACAAGCAACCCCTTGCGGAGTGACGGAATACGGATATCTTCCGGTTACTTTAAGGTTCACCGAACGTTTCCTCACACTCATTGTTTTACATAACAATGATACCAATGTATCGTACTCCATTGTAAGTGGTAATTTAACATGACACTGTGGAGATAAACTATACCTCACAGAGTTATTCTCCACCACAACCTCACCCCCTAAATATATGAAACCCTTATTCTTCTCTCTTCAGACATTATGAAAAAATGCTTGACAAGTTGACAAGAAGCAAAGTTTGAACGGGAGTTAGAATATTTTTTGAATGGATTTTCGTAAAATCCGATCGCCTTTAAATAAGGCAATTTCTAGCTCGGGCGGCTGAATTCTTTGATGTATAACGCACTTTTAAAGGGCGCTATACCCATTTAAATTATTGTTATGTCAGTTAACCGCATGAGACTTATAGATGGGCCCACAAACAGGTATAGCGCTTTTTATTACTGCGCTATACCATATAGCGGTGTTCTTTACTGCGTTATATGTATCAGTCACATCAGCCCAGCATAACACTTTTTATAATCATGTTATATATATATAGCGCGATTTTAAATCGCACTATACTTTAATGGCCAAAAGTATAGCGCGATTTAAAATCGTGCTATATATAGAATGGTCACTCTTTATTGTTTTTATACATTTACGTCATATTTATCCAAAAATATAATAATTAGATTCCGGACTCGTACTGTAATGGTCTTTCACCTACAAAGAAAGGAACTGAAAGCCAAACATTGAATAGGTAAATGAAACTGACATAACACAACATTGTCTTAGATAATTAATGTACAAATGTACAACTTTATAAAGGTGTAAAAGAAGAAGTGAAGTAGATATTGTAACTTGTTGTACACATAATTCAACATGAGTTAGGAAGCAAGTACGAAATTGAAAAAAAAATGAGGTATACCAACCTAGGCGATTTGTGTTCAATACAACTACATTAGAATGTTTTAGGTAAAGATTACAGGCTTAAGTCAAACCTCTCTGTAACAATTTCGTTTGTTTCGAATATTTTTTATTGTTATAGTAAAATACTGTTATAGAGAATATATATTATAACATAACATAAAAATTGATTACGAAAAAGTTTGACTTTTATAGAAATACTGTTATAAAAAGGTCTAACTGTATCTTGTATACAAATTAAAGCAGGATCACTCAGAAAATTGAACAATTTGTCTTTTACTCTCAACATCATTTTTCATTTACATCAAAGCATATAGCAGATGGTTAGGATTCCTCAGATTTATAGGTTCGATCCCTAATATTGAAAAGTTTTAAAAAGTGTTTTACTTTATTAGTGAACCTATGTATATCGAATGATTAAATAAAAATATTTTTTATTTGGCATATATCTTTAAAAATGACAGTGTTGCTCAAAATGTTAAGTAATGTATGACTCTTAACTACTACAGTATTACTATAAATAACTTTTCTACCCCCCCAAAAAAAGATTTCAACCACCAAAATACTTTACATAAATCTGGTGTTTTCCCTCAAGAGTCAAGACAAAGGTCAAGTAATTTTGAATTTGATCACATTTTTTCATATTATAAACGAATTTAAAAGATGGAGAAAAAGGGAAGAAAAATTGAACTCATATCGACTTGTAACTTAATCCACTTGAATTCCTTAGAGAATTATATATTTTTAGTCGTTCCGAAAAATAACACCTTAGAATATATATATATATATATATATATATATATATATATTCTTTGTATATACGTGTATCAATCATATACATATGTATACATATTTTATATATTATTTGGCTAGCAAATATAATTAGTTTCGGGCCGACCCACCAATTTTATATTTTGCCCCTTCCGTTGGACTAAGGCTGTTCAAAATCGAACTGAAACCCGTTAACCGAATTGAACGGATGGCTTATTGGCTTATTGGTATCAGATTCTCGGGGGGTAATGGATGGGGAACGAATTGAGATTTTATAATTAACGGCTTAACGGTTTGGGGGAGGATTACTCAATTTTCTTATCGGGTAAACCGTTAACCCGTTAAAGTTTTTATATTTACACTTTTACCCTATATATATAAAGTACCATCGTTTATCTGTCTTTCGTTCTGTAATTATTTGAAGTAACAGTGATTGAATTCCTCAACCACCATGAATGAAGAAGCTCAAGCTATTGTCAAGTAGAAGGCAGAAGATGATGATGCAGAGAGAGAGAGAGAGATAGGAGAATAAGTGGCTTCTTTATTATTTCTTACTTGATTAATCTCTTATACATATATATATACACGGTAGTTAGAATTAACTAACTAATGGATCATTAACTAACTTAAGCTACTTAACTAACAATAAATAAAAATGACTAAACTGTCCTTGACTTATTATTTATGTATTACTATTTCTAACACTCCCCCTCAAGTTAGGTAGTGTAAAAATATCACAAACTCCTAGCTTGGAACTTAGGTATTCATGTTGCACTTTGTTGAGACCCTTTGTCAGAATATCTGCCGGCTGATCTTTAGTTGATATATATTTGGTTGTGATGAATCCTTGTAAGATTTTTTCTCTGATGAAATGACAATCAATTTCAATGTATTTTATTCTTTCATGATATACTGGATTTGCTGCAATTTGCATAGCTGCTTTGCTGTCACGGAATACATCCACTGGCAGTGTTGTTTTGAACCCAATTTCATCCAATAATCCACATATCCATATTAACTCAGCTACTATAGTTGCAAGGCTTCGATATTCAGCTTCTGCAGAGCTTCTCGAAACAGTAGTCTGTTTTTTTTTTATTTTCATACGACCACAGACTCTCCTAGCTTAATTAAATATCCTGTAACAGAATTCCCGGTAAGAGGACATGAAGCCCAGTCAGCATCACAGAATCCCATAACCTTGTTGTTTACTTTGCTAGATAGTAGAATTTCTTTCCCAAGTTGCTTCTTCAAGTACCTCACTATTCTAAGTGCAGCTTCCATATGAGAATGTTTAGGATTTTGCATAAATTGACTGAGTGTTTGCACACTAAAGGCTATGTCTGGACGAGTCATAGTAATGTATAAGAGTTTGCCTATTAGCCTTTGATAGACAGTATGATCTTTCAGTTCTTTGTCTTCTGTATGAACATCAGATGCAGTAGCTTTGAGACTGTCATCATATTCTTTGTTTGTAAGTTTTGTATTGTAATCCAAAGGTGTAATAGCTGGTTTTGCAGCCCCCAAACCTGTTTCAGAGATGAGCTTTAATGCACACTTTCTTTGATGCATTAGAATCCCTTGTTTTGATCTTGCAAATTCAATTCTTAGAAAGTACTTTAGCTCACCAAGGTCTTTCATTTTAAATGCTTGTTGAAGATCTGTTTTGGTCTTGGTTATTAGCTCAATGTTGTCTCCTGTGATGAGCATGTCATCTACATAGACTAAAACTATAGTTGTGCCTTTTGTTGTTCTCTTAAAAAATAATGAATGGTCATACTGACTTTGCTGAAATCCATACCTCAACAGTGCTTCTGTCAACTTGGCATTCCATTGCCTTGGAGCCTGTTTTAATCCATATAAGGATTTAATTAATCTGCATACTGATTTGTTCTCCCCCTGACTATTAAATTCTTGTGGAATTTGCATATATATATATATATATATATATATTTCATCATAAAGATCACCCTGTAAAAATGCATTATAAACATCCATTTGGTGTATATGCCATTGTTGTTGAGCTGCTATACTTAGAATAGTTCTCACTGTTTTCATTTTAACCACATGACTGAATGTCTCTTGGTAATCAACACCTTCTTGTTGACCGAACCCTTTGGCAACTAACATGGCTTTAAATCTTTCAACTTCACCAGATGATTTATACTTTACCTTATAGATCCATTTGCATCCTATAGGATGTTTTTCTTCTGGCAATTGAACAATATCTCATGTGTGGTTATCTTGCGATGCTTTGATTTCTGTCTTCATTGCTTTTACCCATATGGGGTCTTTAACAACTTTTGAATATTTGGTAGGTTCTATCACTGAAGAAATATTAGCAGTATATGCTCTATACTGAGGTGATATGTTTTCATAGCTAACATAATTGGATAACCTATATGGAGTGTCTTGATGTATATTTAAGGATACAAAGTCCTGTAGCCACAGAGGTGGCCTTTTATCTCTTAATGACTTTCTTGTCTCTTTTTTAGTATTAGAAACTATTTGACTATTATGATTAGATAAAGGTATACCTGGTTGTTGTAGCTCAACCTGTTGATTGACTTGTATTTGATCATTTTGCAGTTCTACAAACTTTGTTCCTGTGTTGACCTTAGTTGTTGTATTTTCACTAACTGTCTGATCCAACATACCTTGTATATATTCACTGTTAATGTGATCTGTTGTTGTGCTCAATTCAGGTATTTGTTGATTGCTTGTATCATATAATAGCCTTTGACCAAATATGTCTTGAGGAAATATTGTAGAGGTTGTTTTGTCTGTATTGTGTTTGAATGGGAAAATATTCTCCCTGAAGGTAACATCCTTGCTAACAATAAATGACTTGTTTTCAAGGTCATATAGTATGTAGCCTTTTTGTTCAGTAGAGTACCCCATATGCGCAGTTAGTCTAGACCTAGGCATCATTTTGTCACTTTGTTGTACTATTTTAGCATAAGCCAAACATCCTAACACTCTGAAATGACTTAGATTGGGTCTTTGTCCAAAAAGCTTCTCATAGGGTGTTTTATTTCCTATTACAACACTTGGTATCTTGTTAATTATATAGACTGCATTGGATACACAATATCCCCAGAACTGGATTGGAATATTTGCTTCAAACCTTATGGCTCTTGTAATTTCTAGGATGTGTCTGTGTTTCCTTTCAGCAACCCCATTCTGTTGGGGTGTATACGCACAAGACTTTTGATGCACAATTCCTAAACTGCTGAACAACTTCTCACATAATGAATTCACAAATTCAGTACCATTATCTGTTCTTATCACCTTGACTTGTTTGTCAAACTAATTTTTAATTAAGTAGATAAACTTCTGTATAAGTAGGCTCACATCTGTCTTGAGTTTCAGCAAAAATATCCAAGTAAACCTACTAAAGTCACCCACTAGAGTTAGGAAGTATCTATTTCCATCAACTGTAGGTACTCTGTAAGGACCCCATAGGTCAGCATGAACTAGATCAAAACAACCATTAGAATTTGTATTACTATTTTGAAATGGTAATCTTGTCTGTTTTGCACAGGGACAGATTGTACAATTATCTAACTTCTTAGCCATTAGATCTGTCTTTACAGTAGATAATATCATTTTCAATATTGAAGCTGATATATGTCCACATCTTTTGTGCCACAACTCTATATCTTCACTTGAATTGCCTTCAATGATCACAGGTACTTCTGTTTCTGCTGATGACACTCCATTATTACATTTAGCTAATTGACAATTTCCAGTGAGAATGTATAATCCACCATCTTCTTTACCAATCGCTCTCACGTGTCCATTGAAGAGATCCTGAAAAACACAAAAATCAGGAAAATAGGCCACTGAGCATTTTAACTCTTTGGTAACCTTAGATACAGATAGCAGATTATACTTAAACTGAGGTATATGGAAAACATTTGCTATAGTGATACTGTCTGTAAGTTGACTAGAACCAATATTAGCCACATGAGTTATATCACCATTAGGCAGAAATGCTCTTTTTTTTTTCTTCTGGTTGAGTCACAGAATTCTGAATCAATAGACTTAAATCAGATACCATATGATTAGTAGCTCATGTGTCAATTATCCACTCTTGAACATTAGTGGAAGCTAAGCAAGCAACTCATATACCTGTTGCATTGGCTGTAGACTTTTCAGCTCCTTCACATGATGTTTTACTTAGAATCTGCAGTATTTGATCATATTGCTCCTTTGAGAATGTGCAGCTATTTATTTGAGGAAGCCCAGGTATAGCAGGTACAACTTGTTGACAATTATTTGTGTTATTGCTTCCTCCACTTATTTGATTGTGTTGTCCATTTCTCTCCACATAAGTATTTGCAGTTATTGCATTTCTGAATTGAGAGCTATTTTCATTCATCACATTATAAGATGCACTTCCAACTCCCCCTTTCCTTTTATTCTTGAACTCAGGGGGGTACCCAACAATCTTATAACAGTTTTTTTTACTATGCCCATTCATTTTGCAAAACTCACACTGAATATTATAATTCTTCTTGAACTTTTGGATCCCTGTATATCCACTCTTTGAATACATTTCTATATCAAAGTGATTAGCAGCTAATGCTGGCGTAGCACCCAACAGAGCTGATGAAGTAGCTACTGACCTTTGTCCTTCATCACTTACAATCAACACATAGGCTTGATTAACAGTTGGTGTGGGAGTCATCATTAGGATATGACTTCTATCCTGACTGTATGATTCATTTAGCCCCATTAAAAATTGAAACAATCTTAGTTTCTACAAATGTGCAAAAAACTCTCTAGATTTGGCACAGTCACACCCAGGGGCTGGGACAAGGGCTTCAAATTCTTCCCACAAATCTTTGAGTTTAGAAAAATAGGCAGACATTGATGGAGTACCTTGACTTAATGTAGCAATTTCTTTATGAATATTGAAAGACCTTGAACCATCTGCTTTATTAAATCTCTCATGTAAGTCACTCCACACTGCTTGGGCGCTTGATGCATACATTATCCCTCCAAGAAGACTACTCGAGGCAGAGTTCATGATCCAAGAAAGAACAATTGCATTAACTCTTTCCCAATGATTACATACCACTTCTGGGAACTTATCTTTAGAGCAAGAACCATCTTCCATTCCCAATTTATTTCTGCCCAGAAGTGCTATCCTCATTGATCGATACCAAATTGCAAAATTTTCAATTCCAGTTAATTGAAAGGATATAATTTGTATACCACTGACACCGACAGGAGATAAGAACAATGGATTGTTATAATCGACACCTGGAATTTGATTAACACCAAATCCTTGAACCGATCCTGTTGCATGTGTAGTTTGACTTGGTTCTTGTGTTGATATTTCATCAACCGCCATTGATGCCTCTTCAAAATTGCAGAAACACAGGTCGTCTTGACATTTCAAGAATCTCTTAACACTTTTAACAACAATAAAGGATATAACCACTGAACTACTAATTATAGTTCATGGGTTTTGATACCATGTAATTATTTGAAGTAACAGTGATTGAATTCCTCAACCACCATGAATGAAGAAGCTCAAGCTATTGTCAAGTAGAAGGAAGAAGATGATGATGGAGAGAGAGAGAGAGAGAGATAGGAGAATAAGTGGCTTCTTTATTATTTCTTACTTGATTAATCTCTTATACATATATATATACACGGTAGTTAGAATTAACTAACTAATGGATCATTAACTAACTTAAGCTACTTAACTAACAATAAATGAAAATGACTAAACTGTCCTTGACTTATTATATATGTATTATTATTTCTAACACGTTCCCATTGTTATTTGTATATTACTGTTCTTTTTCCAACTTCTTGATTGAATTACAGGTCGTTGCCCAGTTTTATATGAATATTGATTTTTCCCACATGTTGTATCTTTATCTATTTGCATATTACATAATCGAATCATAACTTCTAGCTAAGTTAAGCATCAGAGCTTTGAGGGCGAAGGCTGAAGCTTTGACCTTTTAATTGATTGATTATTGAACGATTACTGAACGAATGTGTTTTTCTAGTTTTACAAATTTGATTAATATGTGTAATGACAGTACGTGTAGTCTTGGTATTGATTGAATGATTGTTCAATTTTTTTTAATTTGATTTAGACGATAAGTCACCCGATAACAGTTCGAGAATTGTTAATCCGATACCAATCTGCTCATTGTTTTATTGAATAGCTAACGAATTACTATATTTATAATCCGATAACCGTTTAGCCGACCATAAATATAATTATCTGTCCGATCCGTCCAATAAGCACCCTACGTTGAACAAACAAAAAATTTACGTGTCTACTTTTGACCTCAAATATCACAAACATCCAGAAATCAGCTTTACCAAACATCCCCAACAACAAACAAAACTTAAATTCTTTTTTAAATTTTTTAAAAAAGTAATTACCAGTAAAAGTGTATTATTGTAAATTCACGAAAACACGTCTCCTATAAACTCCATTCTCAATTTCCACTTGCTCTGCTTCGTTGCCATCATTTTCTCTGTTTTCTTCATTTCTCATTCAGACACAGAAAAAACATCCTCAATTTCCTCAAATATGGATCCAGTTTCAATCTGGGGCAATACATCCTTATCAGAAACCGACCCGGAAATCCACGACCTTATCGAAAAAGAAAAACGCCGTCAATGTCGCGGCATAGAACTAATCGCATCGGAAAACTTCACGTCGTTCGCCGTAATTGAAGCCCTCGGCAGCGCTTTAACTAATAAATACTCCGAAGGAATGCCGGGTAACCGTTACTACGGCGGCAATGAATACATAGACGAAATCGAAAACCTAACAAGTTCCCGCGCTTTACAAGCTTTTCACGTGGACCCCACAAAATGGGGTGTTAATGTTCAACCATATTCAGGTAGTCCAGCTAATTTTGCTGCATATACAGCAGTTTTAAATCCACATGATAGAATTATGGGATTGGATTTACCATCTGGTGGACATTTAACACATGGGTATTATACATCTGGAGGGAAAAAGATTTCAGCTACTTCAATTTATTTTGAGAGTTTACCTTATAAATTGGATTCAAAAACTGGGTATATTGATTATGATAGATTGGAAGAGAAAGCATTGGATTTTAGGCCTAAGTTGATTATTTGTGGAGGGAGTGCTTATCCCAGAGATTGGGATTATAAAAGATTTAGAGATGTTGCTGATAAATGTGGGGCCCTTTTGCTTTGTGATATGGCTCATATTAGTGGTCTTGTTGCTGCTCAGGTAATTCTTGATGTTTTTTTTTTTTTGGTTTAAAAATTGTGTTTTTTTTTTTGGCCATCTTTTAATCTGCATGTATCTGCATTTAGTTTGGCTTTTATTTGATGCCATTTTGATTCATATTAGTGTCCTTGTTGCTGGTCAGGTAAAAAATTAATGTTTTTTTGTTTTAAAGATTGTATTTTTGTGTCATTTTCTTATCTGCATGATGATTGTGAACTTTGTTTAGAGGGTTTTTATTTGGCTTTTATTTGATGCCATTTTTTATTCATATTAGTGGCCTTGCTGTTGCTCAGGTAAATATTTGATGTTTTTCATGTGATGATTCGATGGATTAGAGGGTAGACCTGCATTCGATTTGGCTTTTATTTGATGCCATTTCGATTCATGCAGCTGACCATAACTTTTTGATATTCCATGCTATTTTTTTCGTTGCATTTTGTTCTGTGGACACCCGCTCCCTTCTGCAAGAGCTTTAATTTTTATAGTTGAAACTTCTCAATAGAAGTAATAGATGAATCTTGGAAATGATGTGGTTGTTCAATAGAAGTTTATAGTTTAACTTTTGTATGCACATTTGTTTAAGCTATTACTTAGTTGAATCTTTCGAATGATGTGGTTGTTCTTTAGTTTGCTGAATCTCATTGTTTATGGATGTAGGAAGCAGCAAATCCCTTTGAATATTGTGATTTGGTCACTACCACTACCCACAAGAGCTTGAGGGGTCCAAGGGCGGGTATGATCTTCTACCGCAAGGGTCCTAAGCCACCGAAGAAGGGCCAGCCTGAAGATGCAGTTTACGATTTCGAAGACAAGATTAATTTTGCTGTTTTCCCCTCTCTCCAGGGCGGTCCTCACAACCACCAAATCGGTGCTTTAGCTGTGGCTTTGAAACAGGTCATGACTCCTGGATTTAAGGCCTATGCTAAGCAAGTGAAGGCCAATGCTGTTGCTATTGGAAACTACCTGATGAGTAAAGGATACAACCTTGTCACTGGCGGGACTGAGAACCACCTCGTTCTTTGGGATCTTCGCCCTCTTGGTTTGACTGGTAAGAGATCCAAGTATACTCACTCTTTTGGAATGTCGAGTATTCTAAGCATTAATAGCGATTGACACAAATGTTGTACCTGTCTGACAATTTGCAGGTAACAAGGTCGAGAAACTTTGTGATCTTGCCAACATTACTGTTAACAAGAATGCTGTATTTGGTGACAGCAGTGCTTTAGCCCCGGGAGGTGTTCGTATTGGTAAGAGCTTCATCACTTGACAAAAGAGGTTTAGATTGAATGTGATTGGTTTTAAAAGGAGACTTAATCAGTAGAATAAGGCTTCATTCTTAAAATTGTGTGTCATTTTCCATGGCTTGAATCAATCCGCGAACTCCTGGTCACACAACACAACTCTTACCATTGCGCCAAGATCCCCCTTCTGCCTCCATGTGAGCAAGAGGTCACGGGTTCGAGCCATGGAAACAGCCTCTTGCAGAAATGCAGGGCAAGGCTGCGTACGATATATTCTTGTGGTTCGACCCTTCTCCGAACTCGCGCATAGCGGAAGCTTAGTACCGAACTGTCCTTTCTTTAAGGGTTGAAAAAAGGTAACTAATTGGAATACTTTACGCAGGTACTCCCGCCATGACATCGAGGGGTTTGCTTGAGAAGGACTTTGAGCAGATCGGCGAGTTCCTTCATAGGGCTGTGACAATCACCTTGAACATCCAGAAGGAGCATGGAAAGCTTTTGAAGGACTTCAACAAAGGTCTGGTTAACAACAAAGAAATTGAAGAACTCAAAGCAGATGTTGAGAAATTTGCCTCTTCTTTTGACATGCCTGGATTCAAGATGTCTGAGATGAAGTACAAGGATTAAAGATGATACTTTATACCACTGCTGCTCTTGTTTTTTTTTTTTTTTTTTTTTTTAAGCTTTTCTTCTTTTGTGGTTTAAGAAAAAATTTCCCTTGAAGTTTATTCGTATACTAAGAAGAAAAATAATTGTTATGCCTTGTTACTGTACTTTGTATGTTAAGTTAGTGACTGGATCTTATCAGGAAAGAAGTTTGTAGTTGGCCTCTGATTTATATCCCTGTTTGGTTTCAAAAAGTTCTTAAAATTAATTCAAACAGAAAGAACGGAGTACTTGTTCAACGAAAGGGGTAAAAATAGCATGGGCTAGCCAGTTTTTGGAATGGTCATTCAAAAATAGCCAGTGTTTGTCAAGTAATTGAAAAATAGACACTATTTTGCTGCAACGGAGATCGGTCCAACATAATATACCGGTATTCGATGCACCTGTGTATGAACTTCCAGCATATTATGTTGGAACTCCAACACGCGAAATGTTCCAGCATAATATACTAGAGATTCGAGCACATGTGTATGAGTTCCAGTATACTTATGCTGGAACTTCATTATATTATTCTAGAGTTCCAGTATACTTATGTTGGGACTCCATTATAATATGGTGGAGTTCCAGTATACTTATGCTGGAACTCTAGTATGATATAATGGAGTATTTACCGGATTTTGAATAGTGTTTTCGGTCAGATTTATCTTTACATGAAAAGGGGATAAATTTGGATTACTTTTGAATGTATAGTCATTTTTGAATGACCACTTGTAAATCTGGTTATTTTTTAATTTCCAAGGGAGGTATATGAAAGTTGGGTTTCAGTTTTATGAAAGTTGGACTTAAGGCCCGTTTGACCATAAAAAAGGATTTTTTCGTTCCTATACAATATTTGACACTTATTTATCAAAATTATTTTAATTTTGTATATTACCTCTTCTAAACAAGGATTAATTTCAAATTATATACATTCCACTTTAAAAAGCTCCCAAACCATTATTAGTGCATTCAATCAAAGGATTTAGTTACACCCTTTTGGTTTTTTCTCTCATCTCTCCCCTCTTCTCTCCGAATCGAACTTATATTTAGGGATTTTTGTTTGATAATTTTTTCGTGATACATTCGTCAAAGCCATGAGATATTGCTAAAGTTGTCATCTTTCTTTTTTTTTTTTTGTGTGTTTTTTTTGTTTGTCTAAGATCAGAAATTTAAATTGCAAATAATACAAGCAATAAGTATCGATTTTGAACATCAACACTTTTGTGTCTAATGATCTCGACACCCAAGTAATCAACAGATCCTTGGACAGCCACATGAGGTTTTCCAACTTGAATGCGAACAGCAGATACCCGAGAATACATGGTGAGGAATGTCGATGCAATGAGCTGAGCTACATATTCTAGCAGATTTGTAGAGGGCCCTTCCATCACCTCTTTCAGTACTATTTCGTATATATCAGAGTAACTTAGAGTACCCGATAAGCAGTTAAATTTACCAGCAGCTCGAAGATCCATCCAAGCATCGACATCCACCAGGAACTTCTGAGCTAACTCCCTCTTCTTGCTTCACTCCACCCAAATTATTCAGTTCCAATCAATGTTCAAGTTTTTCCGTTCAAACAAATATTAATCAGTGTACATATGTCAATTTGGAAATCATCCTCTACTTTTCTTTCTTAGTAAATCAACAGAGAACAATATATGGTACATCAACATACAAATTAAAAATAAATTTCGTACAAATTTAATGCAAATTTGAATATCTACAACGTAACAACATACATTGTAAAAACAAATTTCATACAAGTAATTATATATTATACAACTTATTTACAACTTATTTTCAAATTTCATATATTATTTCTACCCAGTTAAATACAACTACAATATCATACAACTTAAATACAAATTTTATACAATATGTTTTTTGTATATGTTGTATCTGAATGATACATAGTAAAAATAAATTTCATACAACTAATTATATATTATACAACTTATTTACAACTTATTTTCAAATTTCATATATTATTTCTACCCAGTTAAATACAACTACAATATCATACAACTTAAATACAAATTTTATACAATATGTTTTTTGTATATGTTGTATCTGAATGATACATAGTAAAAATAAATTTCATACAACTAATTATATATTATACAACTTATCTACAATTTTCATACATTATTTCTACCCAGTTAAATACAACTATAATATCATACAACTTAAATACAAATTTTATACAATATGTCATTTGTATATGATTTGTATGTATTATGTATGTGGTGTGTGCTTCTTCCTCTCTAAAATTTTAATCAAAACTTACACTCTTAATACAATTTTGATATATATCAACAATTTTATGTAAAAAGATAGTATTGATAACAAATTTTATACAATGATTCATAAATTATACAACTATTTTTCAACTTTCATACAACATTCAAATTAAAAAAAATATACATAACTACAACAGAATACAATTATAACACAACTTTACTCTAATTTTGTAAGTATATTGTATGTCATGTCTTCACCAAAACACCCTCAAAATTGAGATTTTTCAATTTGAAATTCAGCTAAAATCAAGTCTACTTTTCACCAAAATACCCTCAAAATTGAGATTTAAACTCCAAATAGTACTCTCAATTCTTTGCAACAACACCCGATCCAAACAAATAATGATTTTTGAAAATTCAAATTCAATTTCAAAGCTTCAAAACTTTTTAATGGTTGTCAATGGTGGAAAGTCGAACACCTTCAAAATTTATTGATTGATAATTTCAATTTGAACACCATTGTGCAACATGAAAGGAAATTGATTAGTTAAAACGATTCAAATCCATTGATAAATTCCATTAAAACAATATATAACAAGAAAGCATAAAAGACAGAGAACATCAAATGGAGAAAAATTGGTAAAAAATAGAGAAGGAGAGTAGAGGGGGGGGGGGGGGGGGGGGGGGGATATTATGGGATAAGGATATAACTGATATTTCTTAAAGGGATTCTCATTTAAAACTTATTTGTATGTAATTGATAAATTGTATATGACCATGTAATTAAATTGAAACTTGAGTATGAAGGATAATAAGGTTTCAAATAGTGTGTAGGAAGGTAAACATCCCTATAAAAATTCACATTTTTCGATTTTGTTTTTACCTTTTTTTCGAAATCTGTGCTTGTTCATGAAAATTTAAAATTTCACTTGAAGTTGAATTCAATTTTTTTTTAGAAATTTGGATGTCACGACCCACAAACCAAACCGTCATGATAGCACCTAACCCGATCCGCTAGGTAAGCGAATTATCAATAAAACACAACATAATAATACTGATGTGAGTCAAAGATGAGATAACTGAATTTTTATACAACTCTCCAAGGACTGGTAGTACAAGTCATGAGCTTCTAAGATATAGAGTTTACAAAGTTGGTTTGAAATAAAATACACCATCTATTTGAAATATACAAGAACAGATCTAAAATACTAATGGTGTGTTTAGAAAGCCACCAGGTAATTGGAATTGGTGTAATTACTAGAGTAGTAATTATACAGCCTAGTAATTATACAGTTATGTAATTATGACAACCTGGTTGTTTGTCATAGTGTAATTACAAGTTTATTGTTTGGTTGCACAAATATAATTACATAGTTAGATTAAATTTTAAATGAAGTAATTATCAAAACATAAAAGTTAATATAATAAATATATGCATATAAATTTTTATAAGTATAAATAATATTATATTTGGTATTTAAAATATATATTTTTTCGTGAATATACATTAATTAGTAATCATATATTTATAACTAATAATATAAAATAATCAATATATATTTTCTAAATTAATGTAATATTTAGTTTAGATACTTACAATAACAAAAAAATATGTGTTTTTGTAAGAACATCATGGTATTCATGTTTGATAAAATGAATCAATATTTATAAATATAATGTCATAACATCATTCAAATGATTCAAATATTTGAGAAAACTAATCTAGCTAAAAAAAAGAACGATATGCAATGTGAGCCAATACTACTAAAAAATGTAAATTGGAACCATGAATATAACACAATTTTAAAATCCAAAAAAAAAAAAAGTTTAACATATGTCAAATTCCAACATCATAACAAGAATCTTCACTACAATATAAAATTAGGAAACATAATAAGTTTATAACCACATTCAACAACGGAATTCCACTTTAATACATCACTCATTACATGTCAAATTTGTTAATGACTCATTATTTCTAATATTGGGAGGTGTAGTTTCAAAAAATTGATTAATAAAAAAATAAAAAATAAATTACAAGCAATTACATGGAATCACAATATGTAAAGGTAGAGAAATAAAAGATAAACAATGTACAAAGAAAAATATATTTTAAAATTTCAAAAGAAATTAAAAAGTTGTGAAGAAAATAAATTTAAAAAAAAATAAAAAGGAAAGAAACTAAAAAACAGCCTTGTAATTATACAGTGTAATACCGCAAATTCTCACCTCACCCTTGAGAATAGGAGAGTGTAATTACACCCTTCCAATTACACTCAATTCCATGTTGACCAAGTAATTACTTGGCCAAACAAACATGTCAAACTGTGTAACTCAATTACACCCAAATCCAACCCCTAGGTGGCTTTCCAAACAGACTCTAAAGCTACCAAGATCAAGAGGCAGTTATGACTGGAATGCAGTACATCTTCAGATACAGCTCCCACCGTATGTAGCAACATCAACATCCAACATCTGCACGCAAGGTGTAGAAGTGTAGTACGAGTACAACCGACCCTATGTACTCATTAAGTAACAACCTAACCTTAGGTTGAAAGTAGTGACGAGCTGGGACAAAGGTCGGAGTTCGAAACCAATAATCAATAACAATATAATAAAAGTAACACAAGTAATAACTCTACGATAAAAATGCTCATCTCGTTCACAGTTCCAAAAAATTAGTCATTTGCTTTTCAAGTATTGCAATAAAACTCAAATCTTTTGCCGAAGTCACCAAAAATATGAGCAAGCCTGAAAACCGTGATTTTTCTTTCCAAAAACCCTTCAACAATAATAAGATGTTTCACTTTATGATAACATAGGAAAATGCATTTGTATGCCTACGTGTCAATCATGAATGAGGTAACACCGTACAACATGAGGAAGATTGCGTCTCAATGCCTATGTGTCAAGTGCGCATGCCGAATGCGATACAACATAGTGAACAATCATATGCATACTCTGAGAGTATCAATCCACTCATTCCTCCCAGTCACTCAGTCCTCACAGTCACTCAGCACTCGCTCTCGGCACGCATACTCGCACTCACACTCAGTAGGTACTTGCGCTCACTGGGGGTGTACAGACTACGAATGGGCTCCTTTAGCCCAAGCGTTATAACAAGCCAATCATGGCATAAATCAATAAAACATGATGCATGCAGCCTGATCCTATAAAATGTCCTCACAATTAGGCCCTCGGCCTCACTTAGTCATCAATCTCTCCAGTCTCTCGGGCTTTCAATAATCATGATAATCAGTCCAAACAGCGATGATATAATACATCAATAAATAACAATAGAGACTGAGATATAATATGCAAGTAAAAATGTTACTGAGTACAAAACGATAATTTAGCAGATAACTCAACATGTAACACGACCTCTATGGGTCTCTATGGTACCAACACATAACCTAAACATAATTTTTTTACATGATTTGCAGTTTAATTTCTACAACACATGGAGAATATACGGACAACAACATATTATTCTACTATACGGTTCCATGGAATTGACCAAGTCACAATTCTTACGGTGCATGCCCACATGCCCGTCACCTAGTGTGTGCGTCACCTCAACTCCAAACACATATTACGTATATTTAGGGGTTCATACCCTCAGAACCAACTTTAGAAGTGCTACTTACCTTGAACAAACCAAATCCAATGCCGAACAAGCAGACGATGCTCCAAATGCCATCACGCGCTTACCGACCTCCAAACGGCTCGAAACTAGCCAAAAGGAACTCAAATACATCAAATAATGCCAAAGGAAACAAACTCAATTGATAAAGGTTGAATATTTAATCAAAAGCTCAAAATCATCCCAAAAGTCAAGCCCAGACCTACATCTCGGGACCCGACAAAACTCACAAGATCCGACAACTCATTGAATTACGAGTCCAGCCATACTAGTTTCACTCAAATCCGACTCCGAATCGATATTCGCAATTCAAAAGCTCACTTTATGAAACTTTAGGCAAAACTCCCCAAATTTTCTCTTTTGAAATCATTAACCAATTGCCAAAAACGATGAGAGATTCATGATATAAAATCAAAATTGAGTAGATAACACTTACCCCAATCCATATGGTGAAAATTGCTTCAAGAATCGTATCAATCCGAGCTTCATAGCTCCAGTTATGATAAAATGACTGAAACCGCCGAAATATAGTACTTATAATTCTGCCCAGGCATTCCTCTTATGTGAACGCGGAAACCGCGAACGCGATTCACAATAGCTCCACCTTAGGTGATCGCATAAGCTATTTCGCGAACGCGAAGGCATACTTCCAAGTCCCAACTTCTCATCTCTACCCTACGCGAACACGGTCATAAGGATGCGAATACGATGCACAGACCTTACAAAGGTGTGCGAAGGCGATGCCACATGCGTGAACGCAATGAAGAAAAAATACCAGCTCCTCTGATACACTACGCGATCGCGTCCAAATCTTCACGATCGCGAAGAATGTTTGAAACAACAACTACCAGCAGTGCCAAAATGACGGAAAATGATTCGAATATCATCTGAAACACATCCGAGCCCCTCGTGACCCCGTCTGACATTCAAACAAGTCCCATATCATAACAGGGGTTCGAGGCTCAAATCACACCTAACAACATCGAAACAATGAATCGCACCTCTAATCAAACTTAAAAGAACTTTGAACTTGAAATCTCCAAAACTCGCGCCGAAACATACAAATCAACATGGAATGAACCCAAGTTTTGCACACAAGTCCCGATTGACATAATGAAGCTATTCCAATTCACGGAAGCACAATTTGAATCCGATATCATCAAAGTCAACTCTCGGTCAAACTTATGAACTTTCCAAACGTGCAAACTTTTAACTTTCGCCAATTAGTGACGAATCCTTCTAGAAGTATCCAAATGAAAATTCGGGCATACGTACGAGTCGAAAATCATCATCCAGACCTAACGGAACCATTAAAACTCCGTTCCGAGGTCAAATTCACAAAAGCCAAACTTGGTCAACTCTTCCAACTTAAGGCTTCAACTGTGAAATTCATTCTTCCAGATCAAACTCCGGATCACCTGAAAACCAAACCGATGATACACACCAGTCATAATACATCATACAGAGCTACTTTTACCCCCAAACAACCGAGTAAAGTGCAAATGCTCAAAATGACCCGTCAGATCGTTACATCGAGAAACTCCAAAAAGTGATTTTTCAAAATTTTCACTTAAAATCACTTGCAAAAATAAAAAAAATAACTCCAAATTATATTCATGTCCAAACACAACTCTAACTTTTAAATATTATTTTTTACTTTTTCATGTCCTAACGCCCACGTAGAACACTTTGGAAATTTCTGCTTTATGCTCAGCAAATATGTTTGAAGCCTTGAAGTCTAAATTTCACTGTGATACCAATTAAGATGTGCGTACAATAAGGTATGGAATTAATCGAGGTGCGCGCAAACCGGCCTAGACACCAGGGTTATAAAGAAATGTGTGAGTATTGTAGTAACCTAGCTTTCATTTAGTTATATGGAGCAGTAATCCTTCAATAAAATGGTAACATTAACAGCAACACTAGAATGCCAAAAGGAGAATGTCTTCTTAATCATAGTAGATTTATATACTTTTTGAACTAGACTGAATGTATACATCTCTGCTCTATATATATAGGCAATGCGAGCGTAGGCATTCTCAGGAATTCTATTTAGAGATTAGCAAGTACTTATTTCAGTGTGTCCTAAAATTTTAAATTAAATTTTTTAATTTCAAGACAACTCAGAACATGTTTAAATTGAAAAAATTGAAATTCAAGACATACTAGTTAATTTCTAAATAGCAATCGTTTAAGGTGGCTATCTGGTGTCATTTCTACCTGTATACTCACGTATAGTCCATCCATTCTGTTCTCATCTCTCCTTTTCTTTTCACTGTTTGCTGCAAATTGCAATTCCAATGAACTTTTTAACTTTTAATCCCATATCATTACTACATATTAAAGAACTAACTTTAAACAAAACTGTTATTCTGCATCACATTTGGTTGTATGTTTCATTTCCAAAATAGATAGTTTATGTCATCAGCTCCAACACTTTGCTTCAGATATTTAATACGTTTAAGATTAATTAATGAATTAGTCGAGGTACATATAAACTATTGGGAGGCCTTGCATTTACTTATTTACCTATTAAGTGGTTTAATTAAGGGCAAAGTATATATAAAATTAGTCAGTCGGTCGAAACTAATTGAATTGCAAGCCAAAAAGTTTATAAAATATGTATATTATATGTATACACAAATACAAAAAATACATTTTTTATCAGCTTCTTGCAGAAATGTAAGGTAAGATTGCGTACAATTGACCCTTGTGGTCCGACCCTTTCCCGAACCCCGCGCATAGCAAGAGCTTAGTGCACCGAGCTGCCCCTTATTTTTGTCGGCTATTATTTTCTGGAATAGCTAAAAATATACACTTTTCTTTAATTTAATTAATTAATTAATTTTGACGAAGTTGTTGGGGGACATTGCATTTCAGTGCCAAGTACAAGGATAATGAATATGATTTAACAGAATGATTTAAACTGAACATTAAATAATACTACATGATTGTGAGTTATTGGTGAGTAAGATACTTTTGATCTCTTAAATTAAAGAGTGAATGAAGTAAAGGTGATGGCAATTGAAAATTGACTAAAGAAGCCTTTGCATGTGCTGTTGGCCTTTAGTTTATATGGTCATTCTCATCGTCTTTAGAGTTGTCACATGTCGAACTCCGTCCCGCTCATTTTCTACAACTAACATTTTTTTCAGAGTGACGGGAAATTAATATTCATTTCATTCAAACGTCTTTTACGATAATCTTGATGTACGAGCTAGCTTTGTACGCATCTCGACTAAATAGATAAACGAAAAATAGGTTACAGACATTGGTAAAATGTTTTCAACTTTATATATAAGTGTTTCCCTTTAATGGACCTTACATGATGCGAATCCCTCCGATACGAATACCGAATACCAGACGGAAATCAAAAATAACTTAGGAGGACAGCTAGCCCTAGAACATATACTTGCACGCGGATAAATTAGAAACCTCTAGTAAAATGTTTGTCTGTCACTTAACAAATAAAGTACATTTTATAGTTGAGGTACTCATACCAAATTTGATTTAAAATATATGATTTTTTTAATCTCAGGATTTAATTGTTATATAGTAAAGGCATGTTTGGATTCTCCTTTGAAATCCAAAAGAAATGTATCCACTAAATTTCAAAGAAATATATTCCAGTTCTCCTTCTACGAGTTTTTAAAGGAAAAAGAACTTCTACAGTCGCAGACATCAGCATCGACATAAATAATTGCTCATCCCGAAGGAATATCCACACTTTAATTCGTTAGCAACTTCGCTATTTATTTATTTTAGCACCAAATGGGGCTGTTTAACGAGGGGTGAGTGTGTGGATGACTACTGAGGACAATTGGCCAATGGTCATGTATTTTTTTGAAAAGGAAAACTGAGAGTTCAGTGGGCAATTTCACTTACGATTCTTTTGGACCATAATAGGAATTGGTCAGGAAGAGGCTGGTTTTAGCTGAATGTTCCCAAAATTAACGGTATTTAAAAAATAGTCCCCGAACCGTTGATAATTATTGCTCTTTAGTATTTTTCTACCGAATTAGTAAAATTTATGATATATTTATTTTATCTATCTGTTAAGTTGTTCACTAAAGTCTACCAGGTTGACTTAATTTTGCACTTCAGGGATTTCTCTATCGAGATGGTAGAGTTTATGCCTATATTTACTCTACCTATCCGTTAACTTGTTCATCAAAGTCTACCAGGTTGGCTTAATTTTGCTCTTCAAGGACTTCTCTATCGGGTTGGTAGAGTTTATATTATATCTACTCTACCTATATGTTAAGTTGTTTATCAAAGTCTATTGGGTTGGCCTATATTTGCACTTCATGGATTTCTCTATCGGGTTGGTAGAGTTTATGTTATATTTACTTTATCTAGTTGTTCGCTGAAGTCTACCGGACATAAACTTTTTGTATTGTTTTAACAAAGAGTCCTTCGAATTTGCAAGTTCAATTTCGATGAAACCACCCCAAATCTGATCCAAATAATCTCAAATTTAAAATAAAGCTTCCAAATGCTAACACAAACAATCACCAATTTAGCCACACAACAACACATCAAAAAGACATACTTTGTCTTCTTCAACACTTTCTAAGGTCCCAAAGCTTTGAGCGTTTTGCGTTAAATCACTAAATCGGCATTTGCACTAAAAAATTAAGAATAAATTATCCATGTTAAAAATAAATTAACAATAATGATCATTAACCTTTTAATTGGGGGACATATTGTACAAATTTTTTGATCAACTATATGGTGTTTTTTACTTGGTTTTTTAATTTGTGCTTTTATAAAATTAAATATTTTGAATCCAAAACCTTTATATTAGAATTTAGGATGGAAGAAATCACGTCGAACCTACCAACAATCTTAGAAAACTTGTTATATAATCAACAAATAGTCTTCTCTATGTCGTGTAAATAGTATGGGAAATATCTCAACGAACTAAATAATTGAGGCCCAAAAATTCAACTAATTATTCCCAATCTCGGGTCCTTAGTCAAAGAAAATTGTCATTTCAATCATTGTACCAATTGGTCTATTCCACCAGATAAGACTCTTCTTGAAATAGAAAATCTTTCTTATTGCACTTTGATATCTACAGTTAATTAATATTGCAAATCTCGCCTCAACTTTTATATAATATTCTTAATTTTCCTAGTTTTGGGATATTTGCGGGGGGATTTTAAATATGATTTTTCCTATGTAGATATTAGTGCATAACAAGCAAAAATAATTTCAAAAAGTAGATTTGGTTTGGTTTTGGTTTTGAATTTTAAAAACTGATCAAATTTGGTTTGGTTTTGATGTTAATAAAAAAATAATCGAAAAAAACGAATCAAACCGACTATAGAAGTAGCTATTTAAATTTATTATTACACTTATATGTATGTATATTTTTATATAAAGTTTCTAAAATGTTATGGTACATATTAGTCGTTTGTATTTTAAGTTTAGTTCTTTGTTATTACAATAATCTAATTCTTTGCCTTTACATTCTAGTCTGATTGGTTGTTTGCTTTTGCTAAGTACAAGAATAATTTCATATTAAAAATAATTGATTTTTAATTGAGTACTTAAATTATTCATCACTATTTGATTCAATTATCATCAATATATCATGGTAATGATAGATTTCTCATATTTAAGGAAAAAATCGAAAAATCGATAAAACCCAACAAAAATCAAATTGCTAAAAAATCGACTTAATTGGTTTGGTTTGGTACGGTTCCAACATTTTAAGCACCGACTTACTAGGTTTGGCTTATTTTTATGAAAAAATCGATCCAAACCGAACCATGAACACCCTTACTAGTGGTATTAGTACGTACGTTCGTATTCTGTGGGTATAGATTTCTATGATACCTGTTGTTTCTCTCGTTTCGGTCATCTTACTATCTAGTTGTTATTTATGTTGCTTTTAAATGGCTTCTCGTTGTAGCGCTTCTTATTTTTCTCTTCTTGATTGTGATGCTTATGCTTCCCTGAGTTGATGGTCCATTGAAAACAACCTTTCTAACTCAATAAGGTAGGAGTAAACTGCGTATACATTACTCTCCTTAGACCTCACTGTGTGGAATTGAGAGTATATTAGGTTTGTTGTTGTAAAATATTCAATTTTGAGTTATATAGTTGACCAAAAAATTAGAAGGGCCACAAAATTAATGAGAAAAGTCTACATTAGGATCAAAAGAAGACGAAAATAAAATTGGGAGGAATGTATCCATCGTACATTTATAAGCATGTCGGCCTAGGAAACTAATTTTTAGTCAAAATTACACTAAAGCCCCAGAAGTATACGTAATTACACTTTCCTTTGAACTGTAGTCTCTACCGACATTTTTTGGAGTGATGATAGCTGGTAAGAGAATATTATCAGTAATCAGTAGAAGGAAGAGTTGGAAATCTTGGATTCTTTNAATTTTTTTTTAGCCAAAAATATTTTTGTTTACCTTCAAAATCAGATAACAATTAAATTTGTTAGTGGTTTTAAGGATGTACAGATTAACTTGATACAAAGCGACAAATTAAGTTACTATAGAATAAATAAAGATAACATAAATCCAAACCACACGAGTTGAATAGTTTAAGCATTAGTGAAATGGCCGGTCTAGAGCAGGGCTCACCACGACCGGTATCGATTAAAAGGAGCAAGAGCTAAAGACAGAGAGAATAATAATATGTTACGTTGGAGTGCGTGTTACAATGTACTTCATGATTTATCAGACCCCTTTTAGGTACAACTCTATAAAAGGTTAAAAAAATCTGATTCACCGATTGTCGGTTCCTTATCGATACGTGCTGAGATTTCATCCGTGATATTCGTCCGGTCACGGATATTTCGACTTTCTGTTAGCTATGCTGGATTGTCTAATAATGTTCTTCGAAGTCGTTTGAGGTCAAGACCGATTCCGGGATCATGGCATCGATATTCTCGAGGGCAGGCGTCATTGTTTAACCAAAAGAATTAAATTCTTTGCCAAAGTTATTTTAAGAAGAACACGAGTTTTTGATAACCAAAGAATAAGCTAATAATTGTAAGTAAATTTGAAATTGGAAAGCAGTAAAACAGTAAGACGCGCAAAAAGTAAGTATATTGCAATAGTAGTTCGAATGTGTCCTTACAAGTTATATTTTACTCCCTTATATAGGGAATTTCTTAATATAACGTCTGCCATTTTCAGTAATTGAGCATTAATGACTGATAATGGCATTAATGTAACGTTACAATGATTAACTATAATTGTTGCGTGAAGGTTATGCAACGTTTGGCTCATTAATTGAAGATCTCCGAATCTGCCCTTTATTCTGCCTGGATTCATCTTGCCCGTGCCTCTTCATCTTCTTAATTAAGTTAAGATTCTCGTATCTGATTATCCTGTGGGTATGCTATTCCGTGCCTCTTTGCCTCGTACCTCNTGATAGATTTCTCATATTTAAGGAAAAAATCGAAAAATCGATAAAACCCAACAAAAATCAAATTGCTAAAAAATCGACTTAATTGGTTTGGTTTGGTACGGTTCCAACATTTTAAGCACCGACTTACTAGGTTTGGCTTATTTTTATGAAAAAATCGATCCAAACCGAACCATGAACACCCTTACTAGTGGTATTAGTACGTACGTTCGTATTCTGTGGGTATAGATTTCTATGATACCTGTTGTTTCTCTCGTTTCGGTCATCTTACTATCTAGTTGTTATTTATGTTGCTTTTAAATGGCTTCTCGTTGTAGCGCTTCTTATTTTTCTCTTCTTGATTGTGATGCTTATGCTTCCCTGAGTTGATGGTCCATTGAAAACAACCTTTCTAACTCAATAAGGTAGGAGTAAACTGCGTATACATTACTCTCCTTAGACCTCACTGTGTGGAATTGAGAGTATATTAGGTTTGTTGTTGTAAAATATTCAATTTTGAGTTATATAGTTGACCAAAAAATTAGAAGGGCCACAAAATTAATGAGAAAAGTCTACATTAGGATCAAAAGAAGACGAAAATAAAATTGGGAGGAATGTATCCATCGTACATTTATAAGCATGTCGGCCTAGGAAACTAATTTTTAGTCAAAATTACACTAAAGCCCCAGAAGTATACGTAATTACACTTTCCTTTGAACTGTAGTCTCTACCGACATTTTTTGGAGTGATGATAGCTGGTAAGAGAATATTATCAGTAATCAGTAGAAGGAAGAGTTGGAAATCTTGGATTCTTTGTTTTGTACTTTTTCAAAAGGATAAACACTTCAAAAGTCAATATCAATATGTCCATTTTCAGTACTGTTGTGAAAAGAAGAAATAGAGACCATAGCCTAATCCAATATGAAAGCTGTGGGCTTTCCTATTACGTGTGCTAGGGTGCCCTTCAAAATAAATAAATAAAAGATGTGATCTTGAGCTTATCTGTTTTCTTTTCATGTGCCACATTATATTATATATATATATATATATATATAATATNAAGTAAGTATATTGCAATAGTAGTTCGAATGTGTCCTTACAAGTTATATTTTACTCCCTTATATAGGGAATTTCTTAATATAACGTCTGCCATTTTCAGTAATTGAGCATTAATGACTGATAATGGCATTAATGTAACGTTACAATGATTAACTATAATTGTTGCGTGAAGGTTATGCAACGTTTGGCTCATTAATTGAAGATCTCCGAATCTGCCCTTTATTCTGCCTGGATTCATCTTGCCCGTGCCTCTTCATCTTCTTAATTAAGTTAAGATTCTCGTATCTGATTATCCTGTGGGTATGCTATTCCGTGCCTCTTTGCCTCGTACCTCTTCATGAAGTTTCGTCCAGTTGTCACGTTTTCATTGTTCCACATAGATTGATGAGTCATCACAATTATTACACGTGTAAAGCTTTTTTTTACCAATACAGATAGTCCCCCCACTTCCTATTTATTTATCGATTAATACTTGGTAAGTGGATACTCATTTATGGCGGGAATATTTTGTCGCCGCTTCACTCGTAACATTGCATCCATCTCTGAAAGCAGGCATCACTTGTCACTTCCATTTAATGCCCGTGCCACGTGGCATCCCCGGATTGGTTCTGCAATTGTTCAACGCCTTTTAGGGCTTTTTGTGGATGCATCAGTCACGAAGTGACAGCTTCAATTATGACTTTCACATCACTATTTTTTCTATTTTTTTACGGTTGCCTTCGAGTATAAATGCCCCTTTTCCTTTCTTTACTTTTACGAAAAACTTCTAACCTTCATTCTTCGTTTGCAAATTCTTTGCCTTTGTAAATATGTCTTCTTCACACCAGTAATCTAAGAGAGTCATTAATGTAGATGATTTGACTCCTTCTTCTGCTCCTACATGGAGTAGGAGAGGTGGTAGGCTTAGGAGTTTAGGTTCTACTCCTCCCAGGGGTTCCTCTTCTTCTCATGTTACTCCCCCATCTTCTTCTAGGTCTGCCACTTCTTTATCTTATCCAAGGGCTAGGGCTTCTAGATCTTCAACAAAAGGTAAAGAACACAATGAACCTTTGCGTGAAACGAGGATTGACGAGATAGTACATGCGGAGTTTTCTTTTGCTAGGGATAGTCAAGACTTACAAGAACAGCGTTCTTCAATGTCTTCTCTCGACAGTGCTGACGTGTACCCTACCCAAATAACTGAGGGTTTAATATCTCTCATACGCATGGACTGTTATTGGAAGCTTGATTTTCCTGTTGTTGTTCCAAATAGTAATCAAAGAATAACCTCTTACAAGACTGGGTATTCTTTTGTTTATATTTATCCTTTCACATTAGGATTCAAGCCTCCCATCGACCCCGTTATTATCGAGTTTTGTCGATTTTTCCAAGTTTGTCTGGGACAAGTCGGTCCTCAAGTGTGGCGAGTTGTCGCGTGCCTTAGATATTTGGCCAATTTGGCTTTGGTCCTCTTTACTTTTTATCATCTTATTCACCTCTATTATCCGATGTTGTTCCACCAAGGAGTGTTTACTCTCGCGGCTAGGAGTAAAAGGGTGTTAGTGATTCCTGATGATGATAAAGACTGAGGGTGGTACCTCCGGTATGTTGTTGTTCCTACTGCTGGTTTAGTAGGTGAAGAAAACCTTCCCTTCCCTGAGAAGTGAAATCTTGCACGTGAGTAAAATTTTGCTCGCATTCTTTTCCTTTTATTTTTGATAATTTATCAGTACCTTAACTATTTCTCTTCTTTGCAGCAATCATGGGAACCGTTGAGAGTGTCTCCGATTCCCGCGATTGGGTAGAAAACTCTTATTGATTGCTCCGTTAGAACATCGTTCGTGGAAATACCTCTTTGGGAGGTTTGGTTGGAAAGTTAAGACTCATGGTAAGCGAAGTTTCATGTTTTTACTTCTTCCCTCTTTTGAGCTTTATTTGATCCCTTTCATTTGGTAGGGTTTCCTGCTCGTGGAGTTTCTGTTGCAGCTGTCTTTGTTCCAAAGTTATCTGTAACGACCCGGTTTGTCGTTACGTGAAACCTGCATTTGTAATTGTTGTTAGTGACTTATTATATATTGGTTATTCTATTATTAATGTGTTAGAGTTGATAGGCTTGAAATCGAAATGGTTAAATGAGAATTCAGTCACTTAGTCCTTAAGAACAACCTTAAAATGGGAAAAGTCAACTAGGAGTTGACTTATTGGTAAACGACCTCGGAATGCGGATTTTATGGTTCGGATAGCTTCGTTAGGTGATATGGGACTTAGGAGTGTGTTCAGAATTATTTTGTGATGTCCGGTGTAGAATTAGGCTTGAATTGGCGAAAGTTGGATTTTGGCGATTCCGGACGGCAGTGGAAAATAAGATATCGGGGTCGGAATGGAATTCCGACAGTTGGAACAAGTTCGTAATGTCATTTTGGACTTGTCTGCAAAATTTCAGGTCAAACGGAGTTGATTTGGATAGTTTCGACATCAGTGGTGAATTCTAGAAATTTCAAAGTTCTTAGTCTTGAATCCGATGTAATTTTGGTGTTTTGATGTTTTTAGAGTGCAAATAAGTTTGAATAATGTTTTGGGATATGTTGGTAAGTTTGGTTGGGGTCCCGAGGGGCTCGGGATTGAATTCGGGCGTTAAACGGGAAGTTGGAAACCATAAATGCAGCTGAAGCTGCTACTGCTGGTGCGATCGCACCTGCGATGCTTGGGCCGCAGGTGCGCACATCGCAGGCGCGAGAAAGAAGGCGCAGGTGCGAGTTTGGTCGCTGGGGCGGAACAAGGATCGCACCTGCGTGGTCGCAGGTGCGGGGGATGAAGTCGCAGGCGCGAGGTCTGGGTTTTAAGTGAATAACCGCTGGTGCGGTCAATAGGCCGCCCCTGCGGGCCCGCC